>CM067381.1:78658923-78921423 GCA_034510155.1 Eucriotettix oculatus
GTCAAGATCGGAGTGGAAATGATATTCACCATCAGAACTCCTGTCAAATATCTTAGCTTATAAATTTGATTTGGTTGTTGATCTGGATTCATTCCTCTCCATCATTGAAGACCCAACAGGTTTGGGTTTTTCTTACTTTCTGTGCTGTGTCTTTTCTCTCTCTTCATAAACACCTGCTGGATGTGTTGTTTACCTCTTCCAAAAAAAACCTGCAAGAATTGTTCTCAGATACTTAAAAAAAACAACCAGGTTCTTTTTGTGATTGAGTTCCGCTGAAGTTTGGTGAAATACATCAGAGGATGGATGGTGATGATGACGAAGACTTCGTCGGAAGATTCGCAGCATATCAGAAGCAATTGTTACTGTATTTTCAAGAGTTTAACACGAACATCCCTGGCTTTCCTGCAGATGTTGGAACCGGAGCAGTGTTGCTGTTTATAAGTTTCACGTGGCAGACGGAAGTGGAATGTCCAGGTGTTTGTGATGATATCAGATGCGGTCCTGGTAAGCAGCGCCCCTGCTCGATTCCATTAATCACCTGGCTTACGGTCCGTGTTGTACATCGTGACGCGATAAAACAATGGCCTGATTGAAACGTCACTCGCGAACTCGCTCTGCATCAATCTTGATTCCACGACTCGGGATCGCTTACAGCTGCGGCGACGATCCGAGAAAGAAATAAAGAAATTAAATCATTTAGACCACGAAAAAAATAACAATAACCACATCTGAAAACATCTCTTAAAGGAGGGGGGGAACGGCGTAAAATTATCAAAAAATAGGGGAGAACCAACTAATCACCTTGTTAACCGATAAATTCCCCCCCTTCAATCAAAATCGCAAAATTTATCGATTCTATTTGCAACGGTCTTAAAAACCTTGGGGAATTTATAGACGAAAATGCATTAAAATCTCTGGTTACGACGACTTCCAATTAAAATGTTTCTTTTTTTTACTGGTTTTTATGGAAAGAATGTCATTAAAGTGATTGGAGCCTTCTTTTTCTCCTTGTTTGTTTAAGTGTTACGTATAATCTCTGTAAAGTGATAAAAAAAAGTGAGCTATAAATGAATTAATGTTAGAATTTGGAGAGAGAGAAAAAAAGCCATATTAGATCATTAAAATCTTCTTTTTTACGGAACTTTTATTCGCGGATTTCACTTGATTATAAAAAACTTACTGCAAGCTGATTTTTTTTATTATTTGAGTTTTAAATTCAGTTCATTAGAAATGGAGAGAATCGGTTAACCTAACAAATACAGTTAATGATACATATAAAATTTTATGTCTGATTTGATAAGTTTTAAGACCAATTTTAATATTCTGTTTTAACGCTGTTAGAGAAGGTCGAAAAAAAATGGGCGACAATACGCGTCCAGCTAATTATTAATTTTTTTTATTTATAAAATTTCTATCCAGTTGTTTCTCTCTCTCTCATATTTAAAATTTTCCTTTTTGTGCAAACTAAGGTAGTAAATTTATTACTGAAATAATTAGTGATTGAACTCTCTCCCGTACGTTCCTCTCCATTATTTTTTTGGGGGGTAACAGGCTACATGAGGGTGATCCTGAAACAGGCAACTCCCCTTTAATAGCATAGGAAGGGAATTGAAAAAAAGAGGGGGATGCGGAAGGTAGAGCAAGGTAGCCCTAGCAAGGGTTTTAACTAGAGCGGCCCCCGGGCTATGGTTTAAGGATCCTACCCTGCACGCGGTGGTGTTTCACCTAAAGAGATGCAGGGGGGAAAAAACCCTAGAAAACCTGCATCAGGTAGGTCGGGGGCATTGGGTGGTACTATTCTCACGCCCTTCCCTGTGAATGACGGGAGACGAGTTTGCTGCTGTGGTAGGGTCGCAGCAGCATTCCCTTCTCCGTGTCTCCCACCAGTTTCAGGAGGCAGTTGGCCCTCGACTGATCCCCCAATGGGATCAGCGGACAGCAACTCTTGCCATATGCACACCCAAGGTCTTTGACCCCGGTACATATACCTCCTAAAATAGGTGAAGGTGTCTCGGCATATGAGAACTTTGATAAGAAAAAATACCCAGAGAGAGAGAGAGTGCAGGAGGCATCCCCGACATGCATGATCAGGTGAGGAAGCCCCGCAGTCACTCTTCCTCTCCATTTGTTACACTAGTTTTATTATTATATTATTTTCGTGGTTGAGAGACTGAAGGAGAGAATTCTTAATTTCTTTGTCTCCTAATCCTTTCCACCTTTATACATTTTGTTTGTGAAACAACTCCGGGGTTTTCCCCCCCAGGTTACGCCCCACACCCACGTGTTTCCGGATCTCCTCCATGACGCGTTGGGTCGAGTAGTCGTTGTAGGTTCAAACTTTTTTTTTACTAATTTTATACTCTAATTATTTATGACTGTAATTTGTATTAGCAGAGTTATGTAATTTGTTTGAGATAATTACTTGATTAATCTTACTATTACTATTATAATTTATATTCTATTTTATGTTATGATGTCTATATTTTCTGGTCCTTATACTCACTCATCCGGTTCCTGGATTTGAATGTCCCCCGAAAGTCCGATGATGATGATGATGAGTATATTGTTGAGTCTTATGACTTATTATTTTTCATTTATTCCGAAAGTGTTTCGTTTCTGTCTGCTTGGTAAACGGTGTCATTATTATAAGATAAGAAATTGCTGTTGTAAAGGACTCGGCCTTGAAAAAGCGAAGTTGGTGGACGGTGGAATATTTTTTGTAAAAAAACATTTATTTGACTGAAAATAGGAACTGAAAATAGAAACTGTCTTACTCAGGTTAATTTAAAATTGACATTGCATATTTGGCGAATATATTTTTCACATGATGCGCCTATAATTGGTTCTTCAGTACCCAGAGTATGATCATCATCACGATTTGTGGGGAAAATCGATTTAATTTCGTCGCACTTTTAACTGTATTGAAACGTTTCTTGTTTCAGGCACTCCCATTAACCGGCTTCCGATTATGGCGAAATCAGTATTGGACCTGTACGAGCTTTACAACCTGGTGATCGCCCGCGGAGGTCTGGTCGAAGTTATCAACAAGAAACTCTGGCAGGAGGTCATCAAGGGCTTACATCTCCCGTCTTCCATCACTTCAGCAGCATTCACACTTCGCACACAGTAAGTCGCAAGATCCAACTAGATACAAATATTTAATTTTTACTAAGTATTTTACAAGGTTTTTTTAAAAAAAATCCCCTAGTCTATTGCTCAGATCTCTTATCAACGGTAAGTCTTAATTCTTTATTGTTGCTCAATCAATGGTAATGAAAGACGATTAAATAAGTGATGAGCATCACGTTATGGCGCCCAACGTGGGGCTCGACGCTGAGATTTAACCCCTGGGCAGCGCGTTATATACATCTTTGGCAATAGCAGATAGAGAATCGTCGGTTATAGTTCAGATAGCAGAATCTTTGGCTTTGTTTTGAATGCTCGTAATCTTTCGTAATGAGATTTAATTTGTAAATTAATTAATTGCAATTGGTGTATTCTTTCTGCTATTTTTTAAACCCTGAAGTGCAGTGAACGGTATGTGTTAATTCTTTATTGTCGCTCAATCAACGGTAGCCAAAAGCGATTAAATAAATGATGAGCGTTGCATTATGGCGCCCAACGTGGGGGCTCGACGCTGAGATTGAACCTCTTGGCAGCGCGTTATATACATCTTTGGCAATAGCAGACAGAGAATCGTTGGTTATAGTTCAGATAGCAGAATTTTTGGCTCTGTTTTGAATGCTCGTAATCTTTCGTAATGAGACTTTATTTGTAAATTAATTAATTGCAATTGGTGTATTCTTTCTGCTATTTTTTAAACCCTGAAGTGCAGTGAACGGTATGTGTTAATTCTTTATTGTCGCTCAATCAACGGTAGCCGAAAGCGATTAAATAAATGATGAGCGTTACATTATGGCGCCCAACGTGGGGGCTCGACGCTGAGATTGAAACCTACCTCTTGCTCCAGCAACTGAGTATAGTAGTTATAAACACTAGAAGCTCAAGTTTTAAAGATGTTACTGTACAGTATAATTCTTGAAAGGATTCGAATGCAATGATTCTGAATGGACTATGTTTGGAATCAGTGTTTTACGTTGCTCTAGAAGGAAAAAAAAGAATCCTGCGTTGGAATCAGAGATGCGGAGACGAGTTTAATCTCTCCTGTTGTGACGGAGATTTGTCTATCGAGCCTGTCGCACTTAGCATACTCCAATTAAGTCTTCTCCGCAACCCGAAAAAACGTCTGCATCACACCTTGTTCATTTTAATTTTAGATCCATTAGTTTATTCAATACAATTGAAGAAAAAAATAATCTTTTTTTCCTTTTTCATTTGCCGCAAAGTATCTTCCGCCCAAGAGGTTCGAGTTGTCCTTGATGTGAGGCGAACCTAGCCTGCGACGTCATTTCCGACGGAAACGCGCGATTGACCACAAGCCACGACGGCGAACCGCATTTCGCACGTTTTCTACCTTCGTGAGGGACCATTTTGATTTCACGCGGGGGCCATTTTATAGCTACAGCACTAAATGTCATTCACTCTTCCCTGATTTATCGCGGAACTGCTATAAAGCGTTGAAAATAAAACCCAAGCGGAGGTGGAACAAGGGAAAGGGGGGGAGGGAGGAGAGGGAGGAAGAGGGGCCAGCCACGGCCCCCACAGCCCAGGGGCGGCGGGTCTCGGTATCTGGGGCAGCTACAATCGGGAGGAAGTATCATCCAAATGTACTTGGATCAGCAACCACAGCTGTCGAAATGGAAGGATCTTCTCCGTCGGATGTATTTACTGTTAGTTGCGTCGTACTCAGGTACTCTGATACACTGGAAGACAGTCGATTCCTCGTGCTCGATTATCGATATGACTTCCCCCTCCTCCTCTCTCCTTCCGCCAGGAGCTCTGATTTTCTTAAAATATATGTATCATCAAATTTGGCTCAGTCGGTAAAGCAAAAAAGAATCTATGCAGCTCCTAAACGGCTGCTGCTGCTCCCCGGGGAAACGCCGCCGCGGATGACGAACGGTATAATTGAAATTAAAAAAAAAACAAAATCGCGAATCAACGAGAATGGTTTAATTGTTGGAAAAAACCGGGTAAAATAAAATGCCCGTTACCAGATGTTAACAAGGGCCTGTTGGTGACGTCGTCCTTTGCTGGATCATCACGTCTCCATCCTCTTGCGCCTCTTCTTCTTCAGGGTTTAAATCTCCATCAAATGTTATCTTTTTGTTTAATTGTTTATAAAAAAAATTTTATTTAAATTTAAAGTAATATATAAAAAAAATATTAAATAATAAGAAATAAATGTACTTGGATCAGCAACCACAGCTGTCGAAATCGAAGGATCTTCTTCGTCGGATGTATTTACTGTTAGTTGCGTGGTACTCAGGTGGCGCTCAGTCGATTCCTCGTGCTCGATTATCGATATGACTTCCCCTCCTCCTCTCCTCCCCTTCCGCCAGGAGCTCTGATTTTCTTAAAATATATGTATCATCAAATTTGGCTCAGTCGGTAAAGCAAAAAAGAATCTATGCAGCTCCTAAACGGCTGCTGCTGCTCCCCGGGGAAACGCCGCAGCGGATGACGAACGGTATAATTGAAATTAAAAAAAAAACAAAATCGCGAATCAACGAGAATGGTTTAATTGTTGGAAAAAACCGGGTAAAATAAAATGCCCGTTACCAGATGTTAACAAGGGCCTGTTGGTGACGTCGTCCTTTGCTGGATCATCACGTCTCCATCCTCCAGCGCCTCCTCTTCTTCAGGTTAAATCTCCATCAAATGTTATCTTTTTGTTTAATTGTTTATAAAAAAAATTTATTTAAATTTAAAGTAATATATATATATAAAATATTAAATAATAAGAAATAAATGTACTTGGATCAGCAACCACAGCTGTCGAAATGGAAGGATCTTCTTCGTCGGTTGTATTTACTGTTACTCAGGTGGCGCTCAGTCGATTCCTCGTGCTCGATTATCGATATGACTTTTCCTCCTTCTTCCCTCGCCAGAGGAGGAGCTGTGATTTTCTATTTCAGTTTCTGTTTGTTGGACGCCATCTGACAGTGACAAGACGGCAGTACGCCACAACATGTCGCTATAAATACAAACTAACAACTCCTCCCCGATGTGATACGCTGCTTGGCTTTGCTTGATTCACTCGTCGTCCTTCTCTCTCTCATGATCCCGAACATCTGTAACACGCAGAGTCCAAACAAGTCGCCTGTCTCTAATGAACGTATTTATTTATACCTGGACCACTTTGAAGTCAAAAAAATCATCGTCTTTAATCACCCGCATGTTCCGGCGGCTAAATGGCACACGTGGAAGTGATCAGATTTCTACCTTTTTATCACGTTGTGTGGAGGACGACGATGGCCACTATACTCATCTTACTTTCAATTATTGCTTTGAGGTGAATGAAACAGTATAAAATGCACTTGTGTCTAATGCCTGATACGATGAAACGTAAATTCGTCCTTCTACTTTCACCGTATGGGGGGGAAAAAATATCCTAGAACCTTTAATTTATACGTGTGTGTATGGCCTTTCCCTGTGTCAATGATAAATAAAACTATAAATCCTTTAGCAAGCAAGTCTAAAAATATTTCATAATTAACCTAGTAATAGTTTGCACCTAATTTCTCAATAATTCAGTATTTGTTATCACGTGAATAATTGAATTTCTTACCCCCTTAATAAGAACCCCAAATAATTCTTGGGTGACATCAAAAAACGAGATTTTATACCGTAATTAAGTGTGGGTAGACTGAAGCCCACTGTACATTGAAACTTAATTTCTCAATAATTCAGCATTTGTTATCACGTGAATTAAGTGTGTGACTTGGAGCTTGTCAATTGAATTTCTTACCCCCCTTAATAAGAACCCCCAAATAATTATTCGATGACATCCAAAAAAAACGAGATTTTATACCGTAATTACAGTGTGGCTAGACCGAAGCCCGCTGTACATGAAACTTTGTTGCGGCAACTTGGCTGGCAGTGTAAAAGCTATTTCGATAACATTGACTCGTTTCTGGATATAGACTCATTAAATTAGGGTCCCATTTTTGATTATAATGTGTACGTATCCGTTGCTTTGCAGTCGTGTGGTTAGTAGTGACTACACTTAAAAGTTCCACCACCCTTAACCTCCAATCATAATCTGCTTGATCATCACGAACTATATATATAATGCCCAAAATCAATTTTTTCGTGTCTCCTTGTCCCCCAACTTTCTTATTTCACGTTCCGGTCGGTGGCGCGGTTCAATATATTTTTTCCCAATAAAAATTCTTGCCTCTCCTCTCTCTGGGCGGAGCCGTTTGTCCCCTCTCCACCAACGTTTTTGGAGAAAAAAACACACACCACCACCACCCGATGCCGCCAAATCTCACAGTACTTTGGGGAGGGGAGAAAAAAACCCACCCCAGTCGCGCCTTGATGGTGTCTCGGTTTTAATTCCCACCCTGTAACCTCTTCTAACACAGCTTACCGTTGATTCCGCACTTCCAAAAATCCCACACAAGTAGTTATAAACCTCCGCAGCCGCAACCCTGACATCGCTATAAAAACCCCTGCTAGTGACTCGGCACCGTCAGTTCACCTGAAGAAGATGGCAGAGCAAGCCATGGAAACGTCGTGTTCAAACTTTATACTTACCCGGTTGAAAACCCGAGAATTGTTCATGAGTTATAAACCGTTAGGCAAACGTGCTTTGATAATAGTTTAGTTTATAATGTTAAGGCATTTTTTTTACCTTTCCAAATTTATTTTATATTATTATATTTGTGATAGGACTTTACACTCTCTCAACCAGAGTCTTAGTTGAAAGAAAAGGTTTTTGCGCGCGCACATGTGGTTCCGTGTAACCCTTGAGTAATCACGAAATTTGCGGAATGAAATGTGAAGGTGGGGTTTTTTTTGGTTGTTGTTGTTGATTGACTATGGCAAAATATTTTTATAGACTACTTCTAATATTACCTCCTTAATAATTACGGTCTTGTTCGTTGAAGACATTCAATATGAATTTTCTGAGGGATTTGGATTATTCTTTTACTACTATGCGGATGAAATGTGTTTAAAATGTAAACTTTGAGTTGTGTATTGTTTGTCTGGCTGCTGTTATAATCGAAGTTATTCCTGCAGACGTTCTTTTTAGCGTCCCTCCCCCTCACCCACTAGATATAGTGTTGCGGTAGAGTTCTATTTATCTTTTATGAGCTCCTTTCTCTCCGCGCCGCTGACAGAGAGAGAGAGGGGGAGAGGCGCTATCGAAAAGTCTCTTTGACAGAAAGGCCGCGCCCAGCTGTTTACATCAGTGTAAATTTATTTATTATAAGCAGAATATTTCATTTCGCGCGCCAGGGGGAGGCGAGGTGGTGACGGTGCCAAATTCCTCTCCTCATATTAGACTCAAGGATTGGTTGCAATTTGTTTACCGAGCCGAGTGAACGGACGGATGGATGAGGTGCCAAGTGGCCCCGGGGGGAGGAGGGAGAGGGGGAGGAGGGGAGAGATTAGTTAATATAAAGGGGGACAGGCGTCGTATTTTTACGGGCTGTTAATTAAAGCGATTGTCGCGCGGTGGCTATCACTCATCTATCTTGTTGAGATTGGCGGCCGCCCAGCGCCAGGTGAATTAATCAGGTCTGGAATAAGGGGGAAGCTGACATCAAAAAACATGCGCCATGAGGCGGAGCGAGCAGCAGTGATGGATGGCATATTCATCTACTACTGTCTCCCGACATCATCAGAAATAGAAACCACGCGACGCGACGCGCCGCCGCCAGCGGCAGGGGAACTTAATTAGTACGGCCCAGCGGTGTTAAACGCAGGCCACAAGAAGAAGTGTGCAGGAAACGTCAATTCAATTCACCAACCGACGAAAGAAAGAAAACTCTGCAATAACTAACTGTGCGCCCAGATTTTTGTCCTCCACAGAGGACTCTTAAGGGGGTGCGGATCGCTTTCACGTAGACTCGAAAAAATGGGGGTAAAAAAAACACTCTTCAGCCTGTGGACAATTCCTAGAGCAAAACTAAAAATTCAAACAATAGATGATGATTTTCCTTGCTTTTCCCCCTTTGCGCCGCGATTAAAAAAACCCTGCTTTTGAAGACTGGAATCAATTACCTGTAAAGCAAAGGAAACGTCATAGTAGCAACAGTAGTAATAATAATAATTATTTATTTCACATTCTCGATTCTTTTTTAAACTTCATAAGGGTAGTGTGCAAATTTTTTTTAAAAAAAATAATTGATAAGACAACTTTTTAACCCCGTCGCCTTAAAGTTTTTTCTATACAAGTTTTTTTCCTGCAGCATAAACGACGTAATTAACTCGCGTTTGAAGTACTATTCTACTCAAAATTCCATCAAATAATACTCAAAAAAAGAACCACAAGTTTTTATTCTAATAATTTATATTTACTTTCCTTTTTATTTATAAATATATTAGTGCCAACGTTTTTAATAGTTATCAGAACTTAATATACCTATTTTTTTTATTTCTTACATTAACTTTTAACTTGTGCACCAAAAATATATTAAATTTTGTTGATTTTAAATATTCGTGTATTTGAGTATTATTATTTGTCAAAAACCTTTTTTTGTGGGAATTGAGTAAGCATATGCTGCAACCCCCTTTTTTTAAAAAAAAAATAAATTAAGAACTGACGTTTAAAAGTCCGTTACAGAGTTCTTTTCGGCCTCTTCGCCGCCTCTGTTGTTTCATGCACTTCTAAATTTTCATCATTCATAATCTATTGATTCTTTAAAATATTCGCCCGATTGAGGTTCCAAATTTAATGTAAGGATTATGGTTAATTAAGTTTGTATTTAATTTGTTCTGGCTGATAAGCGGATTTACTATTTATTTGCCTAAATACCGTTCAGGTTCTTGTAAAATATGTCGCCGAAAACAGAGTAAACTCTATACTGGATGTGAATAATATATTTGTGAGGTGTCGTGCTTGATACTCGTATTGTACATACAATGACTTTTTGGGGGGGGGGCAGGGGGGGTTAACAGGCTGGCTACATGAGGGTGATCCTGGAACAGGTAACTCCCCTTTAATAGCATAGGAAGGGAATTGAAAAGGGGGGGGATGCGGAAGGTAGAGCAAGGTAGCCCAGCAAGGGTTAACTAGGGCGCCGTTTAGGAGCTGCATAGATTCTTTTTTGCTTTACCGACTGAGCCAAATTTAATAAATACATTTTACTCGTAAATTAATATTTTTACTAAAACTTAATTTGAGTTATATTTCTTTTGTAAATTTTATATTGTAATTCCGCAATTCAGATCTTTATCATCATCATAATTAAATGGAATATATATTCAAATTAAATATACTCATTTTATTATTTAAAAATTCCTTGTTGTAAGAATGATATAATTTGTTGGTGTAAAGAAAGAGTAAAACACCGCACACACACACACACATGATTGGACGGCATGAGGAAGAGCTTCAATGTCAAATCGGCTCCCATTTGAAAAGTAGTATCGTACCGGATTAGATGTGACGTCACATGAAACGTTACCTCGGCGGTAAATAATTCAGTATGCCTAAAATACGGATAGAAGCCGTTCATTGAGACCGTGAGGCGTCTCTATGGGGAAAGGAACAGTCACGTAATGCTGTATGCAACGCTCAGGTGACCATAATTTAACTTCCCCCAATGAAATCCGATTTTCGCTTTCGGAAACAAAAGTTGAGTCCGCTTTTCAGTGGGCAGAGCAGGAAGAAAGAGACGGTGCGAGACGAGAGGTGGGCAAAGGCATAACAGGAAGACTCCATCAAAAATACAGGCACGTCAGAAAAGAGAGCAAGAAGAAGAAGGAGGCCCGATAGTGTTTCAGACGCGGCCGTGACATCGGCATCCAAGGAGCCCCCCCTGTTTGTGTGGGCCCCGCATTAATAAATCCCCGTGAATCACCCGTCCGCCTCAACCTCACAAATAAATCAAAATAACGCAGATTCTTTGGCTAAGAGCTTTCCTCTCAGCAGTAAAGTCTTTGCAGAAACGAGTTGCGGTCGGTTGGCAGCGACGTTAAGGATTGCAAAACTCAAATATTTCCACTCGATTCTCATTAATATTCACATCATCAAAAGAGAGAGAGACAGAGAGAGACACGCGCAATTAATTTACTCGTACGTTAACGACACAAGCACGCGGCACAGTTTTTAAAAAAGGAGTCCAGATTTAGTCTCGGTCAATTATTGAAAAACATCTTAAACGGAATTAAGTGGAAATATATATATAATATATATTAATTGGCTCAGTCGGTAAAGCAAAAAAGAATCTATGCAGCTCCTAAACGGCTGCTGCTCCTCCCCGGGGAAGCGCCGCCGCGGATGACGAACGGTATAATTGAAATAAAAGAAAACATAATCGTGAATCAACGAGAATGGTTTAATTGTGGAAAAACCGGGTAAAAATGCCCGTTACCAGATGTTAACAAGGGCCTGTTGGTGACGTCGTCGTCCTTGGTTTGCCGTTGTTGCCGGTGGGACGGTTCTTTGTTGGATCATTCACGTCTCCTCTGGCGCCTCCTCATTTCTTCAGGGTTAAATCTCATCAAATTTTATTCTTTTTGTTTTCCTTTACTCCCATCAAATGAAGTTTCTTTCTCGAAACATGCCGCCGGATTTAACCTTTACGCATGTTGTTTCCCTCAGCCACTGCTCTCTTTTCTCTCTCTCTCTCTCTTTATCTTTATCTCTCTCTCTCTCTCTCTCACACACAAACACACAGCCGTCTTTATCAGGACAGCTCCCGGGACCAACTGTATATATATATATTCAGTAACTTCTACATGTAATTACACCAATAATTGAGTGCAGCCTTTATTCCGACAGAAACCTTGGAAAATAAAATTTTAAAAAAAAAAAATCGATCAATGTATTTGGAAGTAGGCAGGGCCAAGGAACGGTTTTCTAAAATTTAAATTTTGATTAGTATAATACACAATTAATTCAAATCTAAACGATTTCAAAACAATTTTTTAAACTTCTTACTTTTTTCTTTTATTTTTATTATCATGTTACATCGACCATTCAGTAAAGGGAACAGGTTTGTTTGGATTCTGTTGATATTATTGACATTTTTATTCGATCTTCTTCGAAAACCTTTTGCTGAAATACGAGATTGGACGGAAATCTGATATTTATCGTTGATTCATCTATTTCAGAAAAATGGAAACAGGTTATTTCGGAATCAACATCAATTTTCAGTAAATGGAAACCGGTTTGTTTGGGAATCAGAAAAGCTGTTGATTTCCTGTTGATATTATTGACATTTCATTCGTAAGTTCTTTTTGATAACCCTTATTGGTAATATACGAGAATGGAAGGAAATCTGGAATAATTATCGTGATACATCAATTTTCAGTAAATGGAAACAGGTTTGTTTTTGGAATCAACATCAATTTTCAGTAAATGGAAACAGGTTTGTTTGGGAATCAGAAAAGCTGTTGATTTCCTGTTGATATTATTGACATTTTATTCGGATCTTCTTCGAAACCCTTATTCCTAATATACGAGAATGGAAGGAGATCTGGAATATTTTTTATGATACATCAGTTTTCAGTAAATGGAAACAGATCAGAAAAGCTGGTAATTTCCTGTTGATATTATCAGGTGCTGCACAGAATGCACTATTATTATTATTTTTTTAAAGAATAAATTGCATTATTTTGTTGATTTTTGGGCCAGAGGAGGAGAGGAAGGGATATTTTGCCTGTTTCTCTCTGGATCCGGCGACATGAACAATGGCGCGCTATATCAATCACACCTTGCCCAAGAAGTTCCATAGGCCAGATGGTTCATTGTATTTCAGGTACATGAAGTACCTGTACCACTACGAGACGGAGAAGCTGCGCCTGAGCACGCCCATCGAGCTGCAGGCGGCCATCGACGGCAACCGTCGCGAGGGGCGACGCAGCAGCTACGGCACGTACCCGGACATGGTGCAGCCCTCGCGGCCGGGGCAGATGTCGCCCCTCAGCCTCGTCACCTCGAGGCCCGCGCTCAACGGCAACTCTCACCACCAGCATCAGCATCCGCACATCGGCCTTCACCCGCCGTCCGGTGAGTTCGCGCTCCCGCCATTCCCCACAGGTTACTATTATTACTATTACTCTTCTCTGCATGCTAAACAGTTAATTATAAATTTCAAATATGATGATGTTCTTAGCTTGTAAGGGAAAAAAAAAGACAGTCAACGTTTTACTATTTAATTATTAAATATCTAACGTCTTCCCCTAGATAAATTACCAGCTGTATAAATATATAACCCAGAAACTACTCCACTGATGGTCGTTCCTGTCAAAGTACTTACCTTCAATCCGTAGCATCAATTGTAGCTGTCAAAGTACTTACCTTCAATCCGTAGCATCAATTGTAGCTGTCAAAGTACTTACCTTCAATCCGTAGCATCAATTGTAGCTGTCAAAGTACTTACCTTCAATCCGTAGCATCAATTGTAGCTGTCAAAGTACTTACCTTCAATCCCCCATCTTTGACGTCACGGCG
This sequence comes from Eucriotettix oculatus, assembly GCA_034510155.1. Taxonomy (NCBI): domain Eukaryota; kingdom Metazoa; phylum Arthropoda; class Insecta; order Orthoptera; family Tetrigidae; genus Eucriotettix; species Eucriotettix oculatus. Next base: position 78,672,458 of record CM067381.1, read on the forward strand.
CTCTTTTGACAGCCCCTGTAATATAACACCGGACCGTCCGCCATTTTTAATTCTTACTGATGAACCCTATTGCCCCTTTAACTCTTTCATCGTTGCAGATTGATTTTTATGTTCATAACATAAATAATGGACGCAAAAGAAGCAACAACAAAAAAGAAAAATTGATTATCTTAACTATTACTATTATTATTATTCAATCAATCCATTAGTCCTTGGTTGAGAAAATAGGATACGTCAAATATAATATTACAAGAAATATACAAAATTTTACAACAACTAAGAATTGACAGGAAAGGAAAGATAAAAATTCAAATTAGTTTCTACTCTTTTATTATAGCAATTAAAGAATTATTATTAAGAAAAATCCAGCAGTCGGTGCGAAACGTAAAACAGTTTAAATGTTAGGATGATGGGGAAAAAATAAGAGCAATCGGGAGTCACTACGAAAGTGATTATCAGGGAAATCAGGAGAAATGTTTCCATTAATTTAAATTATTATTTTTTATCCGGGGGCCACGACTACGACGGAGACGTTGACCCCCTTCGCCCGCCTTTTGAAAAAACCGAAATCCTTTTTCGGGCATAAATCCCTACAGCAAACCATATTGCTGTTATTTGGGGAAACAGGAAATTAGTTTCTACTCTTTTATTATAGCAATTAAAGAATTATTATTAAGAAAAATCCAGCAGTCGGTGTGAAACGTAAAACAGTTTAAATGTTAGGATGATGGGGAAAAAAAATTTTTTTTTTCGGTCGTACCTGGAATTGAACCCGGGGAAGAGCGAATTGTTCCGTAACCACGGATCGGGACAAATACTTCAATTAATTTAAATTATTATTTTTTAACCGGGGGCCACGAATACGACGGAGACGTTGACCCCCTTTCGCCCGCCTTTTGAGAATTCGTAATTGTTGCCAATGAAAACAATTTCGCCCATACTTTGGGGCCACACTGTGCTTGCTGGCAAACACCTGTTCCATTCCCTGCAGCTCTTTCATTGAAATCGTTGTCATGTAAATTGGGCACGACCCATAGATTTCAAAACGTAAAAGGAAAGAAAGCTTTTCTTTTGGGCCGGAGCGTCATGAATAATAATGATTAATTTGTCAATAAAGCTGCGCAGGTCTTACTGACTTGAGTCCCTTTCGGAGCGGTTGTCAACCGAATGGAGCACTAAACTTTTGTTTAGAGGCCTGTCAAGGTTGGGTAATTAAATGATGACATATATTACGCCTATGTATATCTTTCAGCGGCCATTGTGATAACACGAGGGCCCCTTGAAGATATATTAACCAAACTCATCCCGAACACTGGCCGTAATGAGGCGGCTTGTTGTTATTCATTGCTCAAGCCCTGCGGTGCTTTTCGAATTGGCTGATTTTTCTCCAGTACTCCCTCGGTACTCAAGAGCGTCTTTTCAAAAGAATTCCTCTGCGATTCCGCCTTTTTACTCGTGCCGCCGGGGAACCTTACCTTTAAATGTATGATTTTTAATCATACTCAAACCTGTTCCCGTTTTAAGTTACCGGCCATTTTTCTGGAGAAAAACTAGGACAAAAATAAAGCGTAGGTGCTCGAGACGGTGAACCACAACCTCCACTTCAAAGTTAGACGGCCAAACGTAAAAAAAAAGAAAACTACTGACGCGTAATGGCGTCGTGGTTGGACGGACGCCCAGTTAACCTGTACGGCGGCAAAGTGCAGTATTCTTTGTTAATAATCTATTACTTACTATTATAAAACTTTATTTCCCTTATAGCGTGTATTTGCTATGTGATTTATAACGCGCAATAATATAATATAACATCTAAAACGTTTTATCTCTTGTTTGGTACAAAGTTACACACATTTAAATCCGAGACTACTCCAGAAAACTTAGATTCAATTTATGCGGCAAAGAACTGTCACTCAGCGCGTCAGCCACTGAAGTTCTTTGCTCCCGCTACTCTTTGAACTTCAATGCATGTCGCTACAGTGTGAATAAAAGCACAGAAGAGTTGTCTCAATATATTTATTCTCAGGACGTTTCGGCCACAGCCATTATCAACTGTAATTATATATATATATACAAGATTGTTTATAACATGAAGGATATATTCATTGTTGCGGCAAAGAACTGTCACTCCGCGCGTCAGCCGCTGAAGTTCTTTGCTCCCGCTACTCTTTGAACTTCAATGCAATGAATAAAAGCACAGAAGAGTTGTCTCAATATATTTATTCTCTGGGCGTTTCGGCCATAGACATTATCAACTGTAATTACAATATATATATATATATATATATATATATATATATATACCAACATGAAGAGTTGATCAATATATTATTCAGACGTTTCGGCATGCCATTATCAACTGTAATTACAATATATATATACACACAAGATAGTTTTTATAACATGAAGGATATATTCATTGTTACGGCAAAGAACTGTCACTCCGCGCGTCAGCCACTGAAGTTCTTTGCTCCCGCTACTCTTTGAACTACAATGCATTTGGGTACAGAGTTAAAAAAAAATCACAGAAGAGTTGCCTCAATATGTTATTTATTCTCAGGACGTTTCGGCCACAGCCATTATCAACTGTAATTACAATAAATATATACATATACAAGATTGTTTATAACATGAAGGATATATTTTTTACAATTGGCAACAACCACATTATTCCATTTACACATCTATTTACCTGGATCTTTCCTCTTAGCGTCTTCTTTGCATTGGCTCCATGGCTCAAAAGTTAGTGAAATTACAAATATTAGTACTATTTATTTCCTTTGATTAGCCTTTTCTTCCTTTAAAAATTGACTGAAATCAATCACACGACGACAGATTACGACTCGAAATTCCGATTTCCAGCGTTTTCGAGGCTCATTGGCTGAATCCCGGAAATCCAGGTTTATATATTCTCCCATCCCGTAGGTACGTGGCTCACCTTTCAAAGTCCATCTTTCACCGTCACGGGTTTTTCAATATATTCCGGTCAAACGACGTAGTGCAACATCCAATTTACAGGAGTGCCCCAAGGGTGTGTTTTGGGCCCGATTCCGTATACAAACCCGACGTTCCTACAACCTATTTATCACCTTTGCCGATGACGCAGACATACTTACTGACTGTAGATAACGAACGACCCATTACGATTGCATCCGGGATAATTTGAACTCGGGTCTATGACTGGCTTCAAAAAAAAATGTGAGGATAAAAAAATATATATATACAAGTCAACACAAAGCGAAACATGACACATGTAACATTTATCTTGAGACAGATATACCTGTATCAGCTGTAACAACTTTACAGTACTTGGATTCTACACAACGAGGACTTGGAATGCACCAAGACCGAAGGCGCAAGCACATTTTTTTTACGGAAAGGAAGCAACGTGGCATTAAGTTTCAGCCAAATTTAGGGGTTACTTGGAAGAAAATCTCAATTAAACAAAAAAAATCAACAAAAGCTTTTACTCTACAAGGACAAGGTCCTTCAAAGGTTTCAGAACCAAGTGCTTAGGTGTATTGTCAACGCGCCTCCGTGGTATGTGCCTAAAATTAATATAATACAAAATATTATGATAAATTATTGAGCCAAAATACTAAACCAGGCTTCATGTGCATCCAAATTATCTAGCAGTCAACCAACCTCCAGTACCACGCCAGGAAGACCGAAACGTTTCAAACCCTCCGACCTGTCCAAGTCAAATATCTTTTCTGTATTTTAAAAGTGTAAAAAACCCAATGACGAATCCCGCCATATGTTAGATAAATTGTCAAAGGACTATTCTCTGCATGTATGTAGAACTCTTAGTGTTATTGTTCCATTGTAACATATATGTAACAGATTTCGTTGGCCAAGTTGTCGCTCAGACAGTAAAGGGGAGAGAAAAATATATATTTTTATTTCTTAAAATATAAATAACTGCGTTTAAAGTGTAAAAAAATTACGAGAAGAAGTAGCCAAAAATACATACAGTGGATAAGTGATTTTAAAAAAAATAATACTACAACTAACGTTTCTGCAAGCCTTGTGTAGCTATCCTCAGGCGAGAGAGCCACAGAACAAACCAGTGACGAACTCGATACCAAAGAGTGTTTGCTCTCACGTTTGCAACCACCTAATGAAAGCTACAAGACTTGCGCGGAAGCGTTGTGTGTCATTAATTTCATCACCAATTTATTATCTGTGTTTTGGCTACTTCTTTCGGAATTTTTGGGGGCTAAAATTTTTTTTTTCATACTCATGGCCTACTTCCATTGTAATACGAATCTTTTGTTTAAAAGTTAAACGGCATTTGGAGCCACTTTACATTAAAACTTACTCGTACAAGGAATTAGTCCGGGAAAAGTGGTTTTTTTTTGTTGAGAAAATGCTATCAATAATGACATGTGCACATTAAAAATTTTGTTGGGCCCTCATTGGTTCTTTTACAGAATAGGTCTTGGGAACTAGGAAATGTATTTTTTTTACCAAATGCTATCAATTATGACATGTGCACATTAAAAATAAATTGTGCCCTCCTTGGTTATTTTTCAGAATAGGTTTTTGGAACTAGGAAATGTATTTTTTTTACCAAATGCTATCAATTATGGCATGTGCACCGTTAAAATTTTTGTTGGGCCCTGCTTGGTACCTTTACAAAATAGGTTTTTGGAACTAGGAAATGTATATTTTTTACCAAATGCTATCAATTATGACATGTGCACATTAAAAATTTTGTTGGACCCTCCTTGGTTCCTTTTCAGAATAGGTCTTTGGAACTCTAGTTTGTTGGCGAACTACAAATCGCTAATACACTATTTGTAAAAAAAAAAAAATTGTTTTGTTATGAGAGTTTCCCACTGAAATTGATTGATTTCCGACTGTGGTAATAGTTTTTTTTTCCCCTCTCTACAGTGTATTTATTTTTAGGTTATGAGCACCTTCGGGAATGTTCATCATCATCATCATGAATCTGAATTCATGGGCCGTAGTATGTATGTCTCGTAGCTTTGGTAGGATGCGTCGGTGACATCAAGAGTCGTCGTTGATATTCTGTTCGGAAAACAATAACAGTAATTTGGGGCGGCAGATGGCGCGGCGTGGCGCGGCGGCTCACCTGATTTCCATGGCGTGCGTCTGTCACCAAGTCGTTAGCTTCGTCCGTCCGTCATCCTGTATGCGTCGGCGTGCCAAAGGAGACTCTCACACAAATGCGTTATTTACGGGCGTACGGACTCCCATCATTCCAACCGTGCATTTAAAAATATATAACATGGGAAAATGCCACGTGAGCAAATCTCACGTAATGAGGATGTTCTCGAAATAAACCAATTAGGATGGTCAGTCCTGCAACCTCGGCGAATGGAATGACTGTCTGTGATATCCATCAGAGTTGATCTCAAGAAATTGGTTAATATTGAGCCTTGAAGGGAGTTACAAAGATTTGATTAACCCTCAGTGTTGACCCTTCTCATCAACAGGCTTATATCAAGTGCATCTGATGCACTTGTTAAAAATTTGGCAATTGCATTTTGAACTAAATACAGTTTAAATAACTTCACCAAACTATGACTGACATGAAATCGTATTTTAACACCAAAATACTGTTTCCTAAGCTGTACTAGCACTCAAATACTATCACAATGATCTCGTTGTAAACCAAAGTACGTTTATAACCTCGAGTTGACCTCACAAAGTATACGGCATCAAACATCAGGCTAATATCCATCAGAGTTGATCTCAAGAAATTGGTTAATATTGAGCCTTGAAGGGAGTTACAAAGATTTGATTAAACCCTTCAGAGTTGACCCTTCTCTCAAAAAACTGGCCTATATCAGAAGGGTACAAGTGAATCTGCTACTAAATTATTTCAAATTCATTTCAGTTAAAAATTTGGCAATTGCATTTTGAAGTAAATACAGTTTAAATAACTTCACCAAACTATGACTGACATGAAATCTTATTTTAACACCAAAATACTGTTTCCTACAGCCTCGTACCTTCAGCGATCCTTCGGCATCAAACATAACTGAGGCTAATATCCATCAGAGTTGATCTCAAGAAATTGGTTAATATTGAGCCTTGAAGGGAGTTACAAAGATTTGATTAACCCTCATCATTGATTGACCCTTCTCAAAAAAACTGGCTTTATATCAAGTGCATCTGATGCTGTTGCTACTAAATTATTTCAAATTCATTTCAGTTAAAAATTTTGGCAATTGCATTTTTAACTAAATAAATACAGGTTAAATAACTTCACCAAACTATCACTGACATGAAATCTTATTTTAACACCAAAATACTGTTTCCTACAGCCTCGTACCTTCAGCGGTCCTTCGGCATCAAACATAACCGAGGCTAATAATATCCATCAGAGTTGATCTCAAGAAATTGGTTAATATTGAGCCTTGAAGGGAGTTACAAAGATTTGATTAAACCCTTCAGAGTTGACCCTTCTCAAAAAAACTGGCCTATATCCTTCGGCATCAAACATAACCGAGGCTAATATCCATCAGAGTTGATCTCAAGAAATTGGTTAATATTGAGCCTTGAAGGGAGTTACAAAGATTTGATTAAACCCTTCAGAGTTGACCCTTCTCTCAAAAAAACTGGCCTATATCAGAAGGGTACAAGTGAATCTGATGCTGTTGCTACTAAATTATTTTAAAAATTCATTTCAGTTAAAAATTTTGGCAATTGCATTTTGAACTAAATAAATACAGTTTAATAACTTCACCAAACTATCACTGACATGAAATCTTATTTTAACACCAAAATACTGTTTCCTATAGCCTCGTACCTTCAGCGATCCTTCGGCATCAAACATAACCGAGGCTAATATCCATCAGAGTTGATCTCAAGAAATTGGTTAATATTGAGCCTTGAAGGGAGTTACAAAGATTTGATTAACCCTTCAGAGTTGACCCTTCTCAAAAAAACTGGCTTATATCAAGTGCATCTGATGCTGTTGCTACTAAATTATTTCAAATTCATTTCAGTTAAAAATTTGGCAATTGCATTTTGAACTAAATACAGTTTAAATAACTTCACCAAACTATCACTGACATGAAATCTTATTTTAACACCAAAATACTGTTTCCTATAGCCTCGTACCTTCAGCGATCCTTCGGCATCAAACATAACCGAGGCTAATAATATCCATCAGAGTTGATCTCAAGAAATTGGTTAATATTGAGCCTTGAAGGGAGTTACAAAGATTTGATTAAACCCTTCAGAGTTGACCCTTCTCTCAAAAAAACTGGCCTATATCAGAAGGGTACAAGTGAATCTGCTACTAAATTATTTCAAATTCATTTCAGTTAAAAATTTTGGCAATTGCATTTTGAACTAAATAAATACAGTTTAAATAACTTCACCAAACTATGACTGACATGAAATCTTATTTTAACACCAAAATACTGTTTCCTACAGCCTCGTACCTTCAGCGATCCTTCGGCATCAAACATAACTGAGGCTAATATCCATCAAGAGTTTATCTCAAGAAATTGGTTAATATTGAACCTTGAAGGGAGTCACAAAGATTTGATTAACCCTTCAGAGTTGACCCTTCACTAAAAAACTGGCCTATATCAGAAGGGTACAATTGAATCGGCTACTAAATTATTTCAAATTCATTTCATTTAAAAATTTGGCAATTGCATTTTGAAGTAAACACAGTTTTAATTACTTCACCAAACTATGACTGACATGAAATCTTATTTTAACACCAAAATACTGTTTCCTACAGCCTCATACCTTCAGCGATCCTTCGGCATCAAACATAACTGAGGTTAATATCCATCAGAGTTGATCTCAAGAAATTGGTTAATATTGAGCCTTGAAGGGAGTTACAAAGATTTGATTAACCCTCAGAGTTGACCCTTCTCAAAAAAACTGGCCTATATCAGAAGGGTACAAGTGAATCTGCTACTAAATTATTTCAAATTCATTTCAGTTAAAAATTTGGCAATTGCATTTTGAACTAAATACAGTTTAAATAACTTCACCAAACTATGACTGACATGAAATCTTATTTTAACACCAAAATACTGTTTCCTACAGCCTCGTACCTTCAGCGGTCCTTTGGCATCAAACATAACTGAGGCTAATATTTATTGTATGTAAATGGCTGGGTTAAAATTGGAACCCGGTGAAAGTTGTCTATTATTATCACTTTTAAAAAGAGTATTTGCCAAAAATTAATTTTTTTTTCTCTGACGACAGCTGATAATTAATTACGGAGATAGAAAATTATAATGTGTGACGTCATTGTTTTATGGCGCTTCAGGCTACCCGTGAAAAGAGAAGATTGGGGGGGGAGGCATAAGTCTTGCCTGAAATTTAGGGCCGATGTCGAATTCACAAATTTTCGGAGTCGCTCGCGATTTTTGGCCATTTTATTATTATTATTTTTTAAATCCTGCTTGTTTACACACCATAATTTCCTACCACTTATATTGTATAGAACCTATTCATGATACACATTCAAATACAGTATTTGTTTAAAAAGATTTTATCATATTCCCATAAAATATTGCTAGTATTAGCTTCTTCCTTATTTCTGGTTGACCCTGTCCAGTTTATTGTATCCATATTGCAACTTTTAAATTTGTCAGTAAATTTTAAAAATAGCAATGGTTCAAATTGTGTCTCTGCATAAATTTCCTTCTACAGAAATATATTATTAGCTGTATTTCCTAGAGTTATCACATGGTTATAGAGGGTCTGTTCATCTTTCAAATGGTACTATAAAATTAATTTTATATAATAGATAGAGTATAGTGTATATTCTTAACAAAAGTTTTTCTGGTTTCGACCCGTGTAATGTCGCATAACTTTGATTTTTTGTTTTCTATATACTTGGTTTCTTTTTTTATTAAATTTAACATTTCCATGCATGCATACATATAGATTAACTCATAAGAACTTGCCACTGAAGACAAGTCTAATATTTTCAATTACTTCTTAATCATATTTTAGGACCAATACCGAACCTAGCACCAGACTTTGATGCCCGCATGGTTGTTGAGTATGTGAAGCTGATGAACAAAGAGCTGCGCTCAGCTTCAGGCACGCCGCCAAATAACAGACAAGGCTCCAACTCGCCACCCTCATCTTCATCGCCTCAAGACGCAGCTCTTGAAATGTCCAGACTGTCAATGTGGAACTTATATAACCCTCCCATGCCGCCCGTAATACCGGAGCCTCAGAAAGAAGCACTCAATCTTGATGTGAGAGAACAGCAGCAACAACGCGCTGCCCAGGATTCAGCCAATGTCAAACGGGAAATTGTGGTGAAAAGAGAAGTCGAGGAACCCTCTGCAACGCCTCCGGCCAAACGGCTCATGCTCAATGATGAAGACAGTAATAGTCTTAAATCTCATGGACCCATAACAGGAACACACATCAAGATCGCCAGCCGTGGTAAGTTCATAAGCTCATTGTAGTTAATAATTATTATTATTTTAATCTAAATGAGAATCTGGAAGTAATACAAGTCAAGGTCAAATATTTTTAAGGTCAATATTTTCTGTGTGTTCTGTTGAATGGTATTGTTTAATAGTTTGCTACAGCATCCAAATGATATTTAATGAAAATATAAAATACTCTTCTTAGATTTGCTTGCTTTTCATTCACAAATGTCAAGAGGAATGTTCAAATTCCCTAAATCCCTCCTCCATGTTTAATTAATATAACTAGCATTATTTCACTTATAGTAGAAAATTCCCACAAATCAAATTAAATAAACTCTTGCAACACCATTGTAAAAAAAAGCTTTCAAAAGTAAAATAAACATGAAATAGAAGCTAATAGTTGAATAAGGATGTAGGTTAGACTTCCACAGTAGAATAATTTTCATATTATTCCAGACAGTAACTAGCATTATTTTTAATTTCACTTATAGTAGAAAATTCCCACAAATCAAATTAAATAAACTCTTGCAACACCATTGTAAAAAAAAGCTTTCAAAAGTAAAATAAACATGAAATAGAAGCTAATAGTTGAATAAGGATGTAGGTTAGACTTCCACAGTTGAATAATTTTTCATATTATTCCAAACAGTGATATTTATGGATAGAGTTTATTATATTTTTCACTTAACGCCAAATGATGTATGAAACCAAATATTTAATTTATTTGGCTGTTTTGATTTAATTTCTTATACTAGGATATCATAAGTGATTTTTGCAAGTATTTCTTCAATAAAATAAAAGTTAGCAACCAAAACTATTACTATGAATAATAATATTGTTTCACAATTCAATTAAGAATTTTTTTTTTTTCATTTTAGGAGATGGCAGACCTGGCATAGACAGTTCCCTTGTCGTCAGCATGGAAATAAATGGGATAATGTACCAAGGAGTTCTCTTTGCACAGGGTACGCGGACTAGGATATCATGAGATCAAAACAGACACTGATTGGCAATTCTCGTGAAACTTCACTGAATTTCAGACATACTAGTGTAATATTTGTGGTGTCAAGACCAAAGGTAAATCATTATTGACACTTTATACAGTGACTTTGAAAATACGCAGCTTGTGAGAGAAAAATAGCAGCTAAGCAGAAAATTTTTTTTTTTTGTTCATGATACTGTATCTGCTTATGAGACAATTTAATACATGTATGGAAAGTGCTGTTGATATGTACATTGAAAGATATTTAATGAATGGCTATTTCAAATGTTATTTGTAGCATGAATACATAAGTTGTTTTTAAAAAAAATTATCTCTGTTACTACAAACATGTAAGTTTAGTATATACGTGTCTGATATTTGTCACTATAGATAGAATTTGTCAAGCATGACCATTATGCACATTACACGATCATATGATACGTTCGAATGGAACGGAATGAAATAAAGATTGCCAGTAGCCACAATCTTTTCAAAAAAATTCCGTTTGTGACAAAGGACGCTGAAAGTCCAATTATTAAATTTATGAAAAAATTCTCTGATCAGACTCAATTCCTATATATTTAGGAAGTTAACGTAAGACTGTCGTCCCATCTGAAGTTAACCTGTGTAACGTGGGAATAATACTATAAAACAGATGATGTTTTTATTTTATCTTTTTGGTTTTGACCTAAGCTTTTCAACCTGTAAAGCCTGAGATACAATTACCAATTTTTGTTTAGATGTAATTGTACGCAATAAATGTCTCTTAATGTGCATTCTGGTCTTTCTTCAGATTGCTTCTGACGTAGAATCATTTAATATATAGACAGTTCAGTGTTACAATAATGCATTCAAATGGAAATTACTTCCATTGTCCTTTTACATTTCAATCTATAGTATAATCACTTCTAAGTGTAGTGCATATATCAGTTTGACAAAATACAATTACAATGAACTTTGAATTATTTTTTTTTATATATATAAAATGAAGATTATTTTCTGTTCGGAAATGTCTCCTTTTTTTTTAATGTATTTCTATATATTATTGTGAAAGTGATATTTATTTGTTTGTACATAGGCCTATATTAGTTGTAAAGTTTTTACCATTTGTCAGTATTTTACATTTGTTATATTTCCCTACAAATTTCATTGGTATATTATTACATGTGCATATGTCATAAGAATATTCAGTAAATTAATTTCATACAAAGCGTATTAATATTTAGGTTCGTAATGGAAATAATTTAGTGTTTGTTGTATCTCTAAAGCAGAAGGGTACCTGGTGTGCAACACTGACTGCTGTGTCAAAAGCACACTAAATGAAATTCTCATCTTATTTATTTTATTACATTCCCAGTTTTGATCTTTCCTTTCTCGAATTCATGTCGGCGATAGAAATTTTGCAATTTTCTTAAAATTTCATTCAACATAATAACAGTCTGATGCTCCTTGTTGATTTTTAAAAATGTGTTCTTTTAAATTGTACTTGTATGGCTTTCGTGCAATATTAAAACAGATAATGTTTTTAATTGCCCAATGTTTGAAAATAATTTTATTATTTTTAAAGGGGGAAAAGTACATACATATTTTAATCGTTTGTCAACTTTGGAACCATGGAAGATTTATTGAAAGGATTTGGTTTTTGACATAAGATAGTACATTATGACTGAAATTCTTATTAACAATATATTCTAAAAAAAATTTGAGAATTCATAACTTAAAGACTCTCCAGCAATATAGAGTTTTTTTTTTAAATTTCATGTGGGATTAATGCTGAATTCATGCTATTATTTGTAAAAGATATCTAAATTATTTTAACGTGTTAAAATTTTACACTTCCTAATATGACAAAACACTTCCATTTAGTGGTTTTATTTTTTACATAAAATAGGGCAAGTGCTGTGTTTTTTAAAAGACTGTTAAACATTATAAACATGCCATTTTGTGTAAATTATTTGTTATGCATTTATAAACATTTTATCATTGGACTGCTCTGAATGGCTCCAAAATGTTTCATGTAAATATTGTACTGTCCAAAAAATGTGCGAGACAGGAACAGAATTTGTATTAGATTTTTTTTTTGTCTGTATGTGAATTATTATAATTTTAAATTACAATTCTTAATTTTCCCTTATACTTTTATAAAGGTAAAATATTTGGTTAAATATTTTAAATAATTAAGCTACATTAAATATTGAATAGATGAGCATAATACTCAGGGAATTCCACAGTATCATGAGTTTGTAATTAAATGTTTGCAGTCTTAATCATTATAATTGAATCTTTTAAATTACCTTTTCTATTTTCAGGTCTGTTATACTCATTATTCTGTATCAGACGTATTTATGTAGAGTTTGTTTAAATAAAACTCCTTTTTCTATGTAAATGTCTTTGTTTTTATTTGAAATTAGCCCTGCATCGAGAAAATTATTTATTTAAGAGTTTAACAATTATTACTTGAATAATGCAAATAAAATCAATCCTATATGAATAATTAGACACTACCACTACTATTCCGTTATTGACTAATGCAAATAATTATTCAATCATATGCGAATAAATTCTACACTGCCACTACTTTTCCATTATTAAAATCATTTTTGAAACCCGCGCTAAAATATTTGTTATAAAGCATTGCGTATGAAGTGTGCGTGAAACCCAGTTTTTTTCCCATCCTTTTGTAAAATAAGGTCCCATGCATTATCCTCTGGAGTAAGTTATTTGTATTATAAAAAAGCTTTAAACATTTAAAATAAATGATTTTTTTTTAAAAAAAAGTTTTAATATCTACACCAAATAATGGAATGAAACCCTAAATAAAATAATTTCATGGTTCTGTGAAATCAATACCACACCAGTTTTGTTTTAGAAAAGGAATATCAATCTTTGATTACTTGAGCTACTTAAAAAAAAATTATCTAAGCTATCAATTTTAATATAGGAAAGGCACATAATCAGATATGGAAGAGCCACATCTTGTACCAACTCGTCAAAATTGAATCAAAGACGACGTACTATGTTTCATTATATCAACTTAATTTCCAACCAGACATTAAATTCAAATAGATGATAAAGAGTGTCTTCTTCTCGAGAATGGTTTTCTGCGATGTGCGACATCAAACGGGTCCTCTGCACGTCCGTTTGCCAGAAAAAAAAAGATACAATGTCAACCTAGTGTGTTAGATTTTACCCTTAATGTTGTTGTGTTCTGGCATTATATAACAAATTATCAGTTAAGTGTGAGACAAGCCTCGTCCATTTTTTCAATTGAAAATAGTGTAGCTAAAAGGCACTGGTTTTGATGATACAATTTTCAAAATTTTCAGAAAAAATATTAAAATGATGGAGAGGTTCTAACTACCTATGTTGTTATAGTACAACCTAGAGAATGTAACTTCCAAAAATTGAGGTTTCATTAAATTGCATAGTAATAGTGCAGTATCAGTGTGAGAAAATATTTTACTCTCCATTAATTGAGGAAAAATTTAGTAAGAAAGTTAGTTTCACTCTCATCACCGTAGTTATTTACTGTGAATATATTTGTTAAAAAAACGTTTTGTTCACTGAAGTTGATTTTTTCATGGAATGAAAGGAAAGTTTTATTTTCGTTTCCATTAAATTCTTCTAAAATTACATTTTGGTTTTTATTTATTTATTATTTTTTGTTTTGCAATAACTTGTGTATGGTTTTGGAAACTGAATTAAAATGAAAGTAATATAAAATATACCTGCGGACCAACATGGGTATTACTCTAGGGAAGGAAGACTTTGGCTTTGAAATAATAATGATAGCAAGTCATGCAACATCTTCAGGACACTTTATCCTCCCTCTGCGAGGTTTAGACAACATGGGATGTTACACCTCACAACCTGCAACCAGGTCCTTGTATTTTTAATAACATATGTTCCTTTATTGCTTTACTACTGCATACAATGTCTAAATCAAGTTAAATATATATATATATATTGTATACAACAATAAATGACTACGAAACATTAGAATCTTTAAATAAAGCAATAACAGCAACATTCTGCTGAAGTGGTTTAATCGATGGATTAACCATGTGAATATAAGGAAATTTTGGTATGGAGTGTGTGGGCGTTAAAATGGGTGACAAAATGTTTGCGATAGGAATTAATCGTTGGATTATTTTATTTTAGTATCGACTATTTAGTGTAGTATAAACTGTATTATTATTGTACTATCTATAGGCACATAAAATTGGACCTACTCAGTTGCTGTCCTTCAATCATCAGACAATAAGAACCATATATCTAATGGGCAGGGACATTTTCCCTTTTTTTTTGTTTGTAAAAACGACTGCCCTTTACTCTTCGATGCATTAATTCTCATTTTGTTTATGACTGACCATTGATAAATTTTGTCCAAATCAGTCTGCAGAATCTGTTGTGCTGCATCCTCAACGTTTACATCACTTCACGTCCCAAATATATCATTATAAAAATAGTTTATTCTGTGTTTTAATATTATTATGTGGTATATCCTATATTTATATGTGAGGGGCTCGTCCTGTTTAACGCCAACTATACAACGGTTGTTCATGTGGGTGAACCTTGTACGGCCCTGGACTGCTGCGTGCGTGCGGCGGCGACGACGACGTTCGCGCGTGGGAATGAAACCTATGATAATATGATAGTGAATATTAGGAAATGTTGCTTCAAAAGCCCATTACACGACTTTAGTCCATAACTTTGTCTTAAAAAATATTTCATTTGTAGGCTTAATGATTATTTAACCATTCGACAGCAATTTTTCTGTTTGAGAATTTATGAAAAATGACGTTTAATCTATATTTTTCGTTGTTTTTTTTCAAATTATTTTATTATTTAAGATAATTGTTTTTTTTAATTTGTTAGTTTGGACAATTTGACTCCGTCTATCCTGGTCCTTTCTATTTTTCTAATAGTGTCGTATCCTGTCTGTATTTAACTGTAGCTGCACCGTCTTGAAATTTTTAATTCTAGCCCTATTTGTACATGACCAGGTAATTATCAAGTTCTGTTTGGTTATTTTTGAGATTTGTGAAGTTATAGGATGTAATTCATGTATTGAAATGATTACATTGTAATTGCAAGTGGAACCATCTTCGGCCTCCTCCAGTAGTTGGACAGGTGCGGCGCGCGGACCTCCTAAGTCACTCGCCACGGGAATGACCCTACAGCTTAATTCACAGAAATCATCTTCAACCAATAGCTTACGTCATGATAAGCCAGGCAGGCAATAGTACAACGGCAAGTTTGGACAAAAAATAATTATCAATTATTAGTTCACTAATAATTGATAATTATTTTTTGTCCAAACTTGCCGTTGTAATATTGCAAATTTGAATTATTTTCTCCTCCTTTCCCTGCTATTGGCGGCCACTTTGCTTAATTCACTGCGCCCTTTGAGGTCCAGCTCTGTGTTGAAGCACTTTACAAAATATTGCAATATAAAGAATATAAATCTATACGCAAGATCAAAATGAAAATAATAATAATTAGCTTTGTTTTATAATAAATATTCTTCGGAATACGAATTTCTATCAACGACTAATTCTGAAAGAGTAATTTTTAAAAATAAATATTTTAATTTTCTCTGTTGCAGGAGAAGGCGCACTGTTTCCCCCCTCCCCCCTCCCCCTCCCCCTCATCACCAACCGTCACCCTTGGATCCGAAAGTAAAAAATAGTCCACACGACGCACGTCACGCATTTAACATGGAAGGGTTGTTTAGGTTTTACATATTACGGTTTTTTATTCTTACATATATGCAGAATATTGCAGAATCCCAACAACTTTCTAATGCCATCAATGGATCGTCTTTTGTGGTTAAAGAAGAATCATCATCACGCGACGCGCCGCCATTAACGTGCACTAGAGATATGGAAGAAATTCCTCCGCGCTGTAGAGTTTTGAAACACGTACCTGATTCACGGGAAGCCTGCAAAAACCGAATCCGTCCGTCAACTCCGTTGTTTACTACGACAAAACATCTTCATCTCGTGAATATGCACAAGGAAACAACAACAACATCTTCTCCCTCCTCTTCCTCCTCCTCTTGTCATGCGGAGCGACGGTTTAAATGTCGCGGCGGCGCAAAGATACGACCGCCTTGTATCAATGCGCGGTTCCTCGTTAATTATTTTAACCGTCGATTGATATCTACTCAATTCTCTTCACGCAATTTAGTAGTTTATATATGTAAGAATAAAAAACCATAATATGTTAAACTTAAACAGCCCTTACATGTTAAATGCGTGACGCGCGTCGTGGAGACTATTTTTTACATTCGGATCCAAGGGTGACGGTTGATGATGAGGGGGAGGGGAAGGGGGAGGGGGAACAGTGCGCCTTCTCCTGCAACAGAGAAAATTAAAATATTTATTTTTAAAAATTACTCTTTCAGAATTAGGCGTTGATATAAATTCGTATTCCGACTAAGAATATTTATTTTAAAACAATGCCAATTATTAATATTTTGTTGATCTTGCGTATATATTTATATTCTTTACATTGCAATATTTTGTAAAGTGCTTCAACACAGAGCTGGACCTCAAGGGGCGCAGTGAATTAAGCAAAGTGGCCGCCAATAGCAGGGAAAGGAGGAGAAAATAATTCAAATTTGCAATATTACAACGGCAAGTTTGGACAAAAAATAATTATCAATTATTAGTGAACTAATAATTGATAATTATTTTTTGTCCAAACTTGCCGTTGTACTATTGCCTGCCTGGCTTATCATGACGTAAGCTATTGGTTGGAGACGATTTCTGTGAAATTAAGCTGTAGGGTCATTCCCGTGGCGAGTGACTTAGGGAGTCCGCGCGCCGCACCTGTCCAACTACTGGAGGAGGCCGAAGATGGTTCCACTTGCAATTACAATATAATCATTTCTTACGTCATTTATGGGTTTCAACACGTGAATTACATCCTATAACTTCACAAATCTCAAAAATAACCAAAAAGAACTTGATAATTACCTGGTCATGTACAAATAGGGCTAGAATTAAAAATTTCAGACGGTGCAGCTACAGTTAAATACAGACAGGATACGACACTATTAGAAAAATAGAAAGGACCAGGATAGACGGAGTCAAATTGTCCAAACTAACAAATTAAAAAAAAACAATTATCTTAAATAATAAATAAATTTGTAAAAAAACAACGGAAAATATATATTTAACGTTATTTTTCATAAATTCTCAAACAGAAAAATTGCTGTCGAATGGTTAAATAATCATTACGCCTACAAATGAAATATTTTTTAAGACAAAGTTATGGACTAAAGTCGTGTAATGGGCTTTTGAAGCAACATTTCCTAATATTCACTATCATATTTCATTCCCATGCGCGAACGTCGTCGTCGCCGCCGCACGCACGCAGCAGTCCAGGGCCGTACAAGGTTCACCCACGTGACAAACGTTGTATAGTTGGCGTTAAACAGGACGAGCCCCTCACATATAAATATAGGATATACCACATAATAATATTAAAACACAGAATAAACTATTTTTATAACGATATATTTTGGACGTGAAGTGATGTAAAGGTTGAGGATGCAGCACAACAGATTCTGCAGACTGATTTGGACAAAATTTTACAAATAGTCAGTTAGAAACAAAATGCAAATTAATGCATTGAAGAGTAAAGGGCAGTCGTTTTTTTAAAAGAAATGTCCCTGCCCATTTCTTTCTATCTTTGGTATCTTCACTTACCTCTAATGTCCCTTCACAGTACTCTATTCTCCCTTCCCTTATCCCTCCTTCTCAAAGTCTCTATTCTTTTTCTTTGTGTACTTCCTATCTTCCAGGTTTTCACCCATTTTAACGCCCACACAATCCACACCAACATTTCACAGGTATATCAGCCGTAAGCCATCCTTGCCTGTGCTAACCTACTCTAAATATTATCCTGTGGCCCCAAGTAGCAGAATTCCCAATCTAAGAACACCGTTTGTTTAAATCATGCCTCAAATTAAGTTGGTTTCGACGTCGACACAGAAATACAAAAAAGACGAGGCAGAAAAGTGATATTAGGAGTTTGGGAATTATAAAGTGGACCATGACAAATACTACGTTGGTCTGAGTGAAAATTCATACTTTCATTTTGCTCGTGGTTTATTATAAGTACGGTGAAGAGAAGAAAAATTTTGCCAATAATTTACTTCACAATTTAAAGTACGTAAATGGTACGGTGGTCAGAGAGAGACTTTCTTAATAACATCCTTCTCAATTAATTGGAACTGTTTAAATTTTATTTCTTGCTTGAAAGACGCTCAAGAGTTTTAAAATCCCACCAGGTAATGAATGAGCAGCGCCATTGCTGTTTCATCTGCCTTATTATTATTATTGAGAGTAACGTGGACGACCATGGTTATGAGAAAGGTCAGCGTACAAAGTCCTAAATTTACGTTTTCTACGGCAAAAACGGAAAAATTGAAATAAGCTGCGCGCGCATCCCAACTTTTCTCTCTCATGTGACGTCACAGCAGCCCCGTGGCTCATGCAGCGTCCATCTTGGTCTCAGGACCAAAATATTTTCAGAGGCCTGATCCTGTTTCCCTGGACTCGCCATGACAGCCTCCAGGTGTAAAGTTGTCCAGCAGCTCCAATACTAACAAGTCCGCACTCGTACATGTCTAAAGGTATTCATGAAGGAGTCATGTGCACGGTGGCTGAGAGGTCAGGATGATGGTCTGCAGACCTCAACGTTCCGTGTTCAAGTCTGACCCGAGGTAGAAGAATTTTTATATTTCAGCTAAAATCCTAATGTGCAGTTTATAATGGAAATTAAAAGTTGGAACACGATAAGAAGACGAGAGAAGGAAATCTCGATATTTAAAAATTTACAAATAGTCCCCAACTCTATTCACATGTGGCTGACATTCATGACCTGGTTGTATGTCAAGTCCTCGTGGCTGAGGCTGTAAAGGCACCAGGACTTGGAGGCAGCAGCAGCAGCAGGGATCAGGGGTTCGGAACCCGGCCAGGTCAACATTTTTAATTGGAGTAAACTAAACCCTGAGGTGCGCGTCCAACGCCATCTGTCCCTCAGTGGTGGAAGTTCACTTTAATTCATCAAGTGTTGAAAACAATGGTTCTTCAGTCTGATTAAATGAAGTTCAAAGCACCAGGATCTGGTGGCTGAGGGCGTTAAGGCGTGAGCCTGCGGTGGAACGTGAATCAGCCACGGGTTCGGGTCCTGACAGGAGCTAAGTTTTGAAAAAAACATCACCAGGCGGAGTCCAGCCAATCACCACGGCGAGGATTGAAGGTAAGTGGAAGAGACAGACGGAGAAGGGAAGGAGAGAGAGAGAGAGAGAGAGAGAGAGAGAGGAGGAGGCCAGCGCTGAGCGTTTGCTTTATAAGACACTGGAAGGGGGTCGGGGTGGATGGTTTATATATACACTGAGCGTTTTGCTTTTATAAGACACCTGGGAAGGGGGGTCGGTGGTGGGATGGTTTATATATTTATATACATTATACGCACGCACGCATTGTCACGTGACCACTGCGTCATCATGACGTCATCGTGACGTCATCGCGTTGTAAAATTTCTTCGATTTTTTCCTCTGGTTTCTCGATAGACCAGGTAGGGTTTGAATTTCGCGGTTGCTATGACGTAGTCGTCACGTGTCTGTCTGCCTTGTTCTTCTGGTGTCTTCGTGGTTGTTTGAATTTGGCGGCTGGATGACGTCATGTCACGTGTCTGCCTGCCTTGTTCTCCTATTTCACTATGGTCTCTTGGTGGTCCAAGGTGTAATTTGAATTTGGCGGCAGGATGACGTCACGTCACGTGTCTGCCTGCCTTGTTCTCCTATTTCACTATGGTCCATTGGTCGTCCACGGTGGAATTTGAATTTGGCGGCTGGATGACGTCACATCACGTGTCTGTCTGCCTTGTTCTCCTATTTCACTATGGTCTCCTGGTGTCCGGCTGGAATTTGAATTTGGACATCTGTTCCTGATGAAGCGTCTTGGTGGTCCTTGTGGACTTTGAATTTAGCGGCTGGATGACGTAGACATCACGTGTTTTTCGGCTTTGTTCTCCTATTTCACTATGGTCTTCTTGGTGGTCCTTGTGGACTTTGTATTTGGACGTCTGTTCTTGTTGAAGTCTCTTGATGGTCATGGTGGATTTTTGAAGTTGGCGGTCGGATGACGTCGAAATCACGTGACCAGAGCGTCCGACCTAAAATAGTCTATTATTCCGACCCAGCCCAAGCCACCCCTCTCCCTTTCACCCCCCCCAACCCCCCCGAACGGGGAGAGGGGAGGCGAAGAGAGGGGTGGAAAGGAGTATAGGGATGGCATAAGGGCTAGGTAGGAACCGCCCGGACTCGTTGCCAGAGACTTGCAGACATGCTCTCCCCGACATGCCTGCGCTCTAGCCATTGAGCCACGGACGGACTCCCAGAATCGCCTCTTAATATCCCTTATAAGCTACACAATGCAATTTACCTGAAACATAAAAGCAGAAGATAAAGGTAGGAATCGAACCGGGATCATAGCGACGACTGGACCGTCACCTAGACCACTCAGCCAGCGCGATTCTTGCGTGTTGGAGCTTTTAATGTCCCTTATTTGGTGCACCGAGCACGTTTCTTGAAAATTAAAAACACAAGACAAATGTTGGGCACGAACCGGGGACCAGGTGATCACTAGACCGTGACTGTAGCCACTCGGCCACCGTGATCCTCGACTTGATGTACCATTAAACTGTCCGAAGAATGGAAGCAATTTGGACTTAGAAATTAAACGAAGAAATCTGTACCTTAGGAACTGAAGTGCCAGGGAGTGACCCTCCAAAGGAGCTTCACTAAACTAAAAATGGGAGACGGAGCCGGGATCCGAACTCGTGACGCCGTGACCGAAGCTGATGCCTCAACGACCTCAGCCATTCGACCGTGTTGGGAGACTGACTTTTAATCTCTCTGAAGACTCTACATCTCTCACACTTTGTGAAATGAATTCAACTTCCACCGCCGTGGAACCTGAGCTAGGAGACAGATGGCGTTGTACTACCCAAGCGAGTTTCTCAAGATACTGTACTGATATTCAAAATGTTACGCGATAAAGGAGAGGCTTGAACGCAGAGCCTAGTGCTCACCAGACCCTGACTCTGACCACTCGGCCACGGTGCTGCTTGTCTCGAAGCTCCATCAGATGACCTGAAGAAGGGAAGGAATTCGGACTTTGACGAAAAACTAAAGCGTGATTTCTTTCCTCTCTCATCCCTGAAGTGACTCCACCTGATGATATTCCTCAAAATGTTGTTCCGTTCGGGATCCGAACTCGTGACTGAATACCACCGCAGACCCAAGCCTCAACGACCTCAGCCACCAGCACGTGTCGAGAAAACAACCTTTAATCTACATCAAGAGCCTCTATTTTACACACTTGTGAATTAAATTAACATCTTAGCCACTGCGGAACTTGGTGAGCTAGGAGACAGATGGCGTTGTTCCTCAAGGGTTGTTTACTCCAGTTAAAAATTAATACCAAGGCGACTTCCGAACCCGAGACCACTGCTAGTTTAAGTCCTCACCGTAATGGCGCCTTTACGGCATGAGCCACGAGGATCCACGCAGTCCAGAGCCTTGAATCTCGGTGATATGGGGACAACTATGGTAAAATTTGAAAAAAATTGAGATCTCTTCCTCGTGTCGTATTGTGAATATCCAGTTAGAACATTTAATTCCCACTGTGAGCTCCAAAGATGTGTCTCCCTGAAAGATAAAAATTGCTGGAGAAGGTTGAGTTGGACAGAGACTCGCAAGGTCAGCAGTTACCTGCCTCTACGACCTCAGCCACCAGATCCGGATGAAGGATTCACATATCATTAAGCTTAAGAGGAAGAGGAATTATAGAATTAATCTTTTAAAATGAAATCCATACTACGACTCGAACCAGAAACCGACTCCAGTAAATTCAACAGACACTTACTTCAAGGACTTCGACCATCAGCTCAGGGTGACGAAAATTCTTTAATTAAGGCTAAAGTACACCAGAAATTGAACTTTTCGTATTTTAATAAAAATGTTGTCCCTTGCAGGATTCGAACCCAAAAGACAGACTCGTAGGGACATGATCCACATGCCTCAAACACTTGAGCCATCAGCTCAGGATGGCAAACACTCACTTTTTAAAGGCTTAAGTACTTCATTTTCTCAATTTTCCCGCCAAAACTAAAAATGAAAGCTTTCACAAGGAATAGAACCCACAAGTCAGACCGTAGATCCATGATCCACATGCCTCAACCACTTGAGCCATCAGCTCAGGATGGCAAACACTCACTTTTTAAAGGCTTAAGTACTTCATTTTCTCAATTTTCCCGCCAAAACTAAAAATGAACGCGTTCACAAGGAATAGAACCCACAATTATTTTGTCCGACAGTGAAAAACCTGTTTGTAAATCGGAGGCGAGAAAATATACCAAACGTCTCAAGTATTACGAAATCATTTTATTATTTGTTCTATGGATAGATTATGAGAAAGGATAAACGCTAGGAATAAAATCTCTGCAAGACGCCTGATACATTATATTTATAGGAAGGACTGTAACTAAATCACTTTCCAATTATGTAACGAGTGTCAGAACAAGCTCGACGACATTAAAAATGCAATTTGAAGAAACTATGTTAAATTAAACACAAAAGAAAATCTTGTCATGAACGATCATAACGTTTTTTTTTATTATTTACTTATTTCAAAATTATCAAGGCGGGTATAATAATTTTGAAGTTGTAACGGATTTTGAAATGGTTTTTGAATTTTAAATTTCCTATAGCCAAATTTAATAATCGTGTAAAAAACGTAAGCACAATGATTGGTATGATGTTGATAAAAATTTTTTAGAGAGAGAACTTGTTCAATTGATTGAAAAAAAAAAGATAATGTAACACGTACAAGTTAATAATACATTGTCTAACGTAGAGACAATTTTGATAATATTGACCATTCCTATTTTGAATGCACGTTGCGAACATTTTTTTTCAATTCCTTAAAGTCTTAAGTAAAATCTTAAGAAATTCCTTATCTCTCGACTCCACTTGCCAATGACGTTCATAGAAAATGACGCAGATTATTACGTTATGAAATTTGAATCGATAAATTTGCTAAAGCTAAAGTGGGATATAATTTGCATTTTATATTTAACACAATAATAATAATAATAATATTCCGTAGATCCTGTAAAGAAGCTAAGCTGCAAGGATGTGGAATGGGTCAGGGTGTACACATTTATTACATTATTTTATTGTATAAAAGAAAATATACTTCTAACAAAGTTTTGTATTATAAACTATAATAAATTAAATAAATTACTCTTCTCCGATTCTTCTATAAATTCCTTTATTGAATAGAAGGAGGAGTGGCTAAGCAAAAATAAGCGTAATTCAGTCTTAAATTTACCTTGATCATCATCATCGGGGGACAACTGTTTAATTTTGTGCTGACTGCAGTCACGTGTTGAAGATGGATAATGCACACCTTTCTGTGCAATTGACAATGTTTTACATTTTTTATACAGATTATTTTTGTTCCTTGTATTGAAGGGATGAATATCAGAATTATTCAAAAATAAGCGCCTCCTATTTGTGATTAAAAATAACATCAATGAATAAATGTATTGGCACGTCAAAGTGAAAATACCTAACTTGTTGAACAGAGAAGTTGGTGAGGAAACCTGCCTCACATATTGCTCTAATAACACGTTTTTGACTAATAAAAATCTTATCTGTGCCTGCTACTGAGTTGCCCCCAAAATATAATACCATATGATAAAATAGAATGAAAATATGCAAAGTATACTAATTTTCTTGTTTCTAAATCACTGAAGGTGGACATTGCATCACATGTAGCTGAGCTGAGTTTCTTAAGTAATTGATTAATCTGATCATCAGTCCAATTTAATTTATTATTTACTAAGAGACCTAAGAATTTAACAGAGGAAGTTTCATTTACATCTTTTATTTTTTCAGCACTATAAATTACCAGAATTTTAGGAGATCATTTATTTTAAGACACGTCAATAACTGTGGTTATTAGAAACTACTATAGGGTAACTCATTTTTATTAAGTGTACTCTAGTTTCACAGTTTGGAAACTGCACAAACATCCATGCCCATGCCAAAATTTGTACATTGTACCCTGTGTGATGTGAGGCAGTGACGCTGGCCACTAGACCACAAGAGGAACAGAAAAATTACTTTGACCAAAAATAATTTGGTCTCTCTAAATTTTACAACAGCACTGCTGCACCCTCTTGTACTAAATGCTAGGGGAATCTCTGCATATTACATACAGTAATACACAAATACAAAATTATTAAAATTCCTTGTTAAAGAGTTTCATTCTGTATCATAATAATAAGCATGATGTCATACGTAAATATTCCACATTTGCAGGGCTATTAAAAGAAAAAAACAAAAGTACGATGTTGTTAATTGGAAATGAAAAAGAACATTTGTAAGACATGTGATATGATATTTTATATCCACAGCATGCATTTTATGCTTTTTTCTTTTGTGAGAATATTTTTAACCTGATATTTGAATTGGTTTATTGGGGTTGAATTATTTACCAAATAAAAATATATCTTTATAAGGAATCAAACTTGCAAAATATTTGCAATATGATGCAGCATATAAGAAACTCAGCTCAGCTACATGTGATGCTGTAAGAGCAATGTCCACTTTCAGTGATTTAAAAACTAGAAAATTAGTTTACTTTGCATATTTTCATTCTATTTTATCATATGGTATTATATTTAGGGGCAACTCAGCAGCAGGCGTAGATAAGATATTTATTAGTCAAAAATGTGTTATTAGAGCAATATGTCAGGTTTCCTCACGAACTTCTTGTAGAACTCTGTTCAAAAAGTTAGGCATTTTCACTTTAACGTGTCAATACATTTATTCATAGATGTTATTTGTAATCACAAATAGGAGGCACTTATTATTTTTTGAATAATACTGATATTCATCCCTTCAATACAAGGAACCAAAATTAATCTGTATAAAAAATGTAAAACATTGTCAATTGCACAGAAAAGTGTGCATTATTCAGGGATATCCATCTTCAACAGACTGCCGCACAGAATTAAACAGTTGTCCGATAATCAAGGTCAATTTAATACTGAATTACGCTCATTTTTGCTTAGCCACTCCTTCTATTCAATAAAGGAATTTATAGAAGAATCGGAGAAGAGTAATTTATAATAGTTTATAATACAAAAATTTGTTATAAGTATATTTATCTTTTATACAATAAAATAATGTAATAAATGTACACAGCCCTGACCCATTCCACATCCTTGAAGCTTAGCTTCTTTAGAGGATCTACGGAATATGATTATTATTATTATTATTAAAGAACCGAGAATCAATTCAGAGAGAGTATTCTTATAAAAGAACTATACTCTATGGAAATAGTTATGGCTGTGTTTGATTTGTAGATTCACGAGAAAATTTCTCGAGTTGTCAAGTCTCGAGAGAACTGCCTGCCTGAGCTACTCGAGTCGTTGGGTTGATGTAAGATTTGACTAATAAACAATTCTTGGGTTTCTACCCAGGTTAAATGGAGTTTAAGCCATGGCGTTTTGATGGCAGAGTACGGAATTTGTAAGAAAATTTTTATAAAAGGCCATATTGTAAAATCTGCATTATTGCTAACATGATGAAAAACTTAATTTTGATTTGTTATTCTTACAACTTCTCTACATCCATTTGCAGCATTTTTTTTGTCCTTTCTATGTTCATATACTTTTGTTCAAACATTGAAATAATATTTTATGCTCGCAAATCACCAATATAAAGAAACTCGGATCTTCTTGTGAGGTGGGATGAAAGAAAAAATTTTTATCTTTTAGCATTAAAAAGACTTTGTATTTCCACTACATTGATTCCTTGTGAATGTCATGATTGAAAAAAGAAGTCAGATCATTTCTCCAAAAGTTCCCCAACTGTGTTGTAGAATAAATTTATAGTTTTTTTTTAAAAAAAGATAAATGATGTTATAAATATCACAAATTTTGGTGAGCAAATGAACTTAAACCTTTGAAATCAATGTACAACTACAACTTGACTGGTAAATATTTTCAAAATTATCCTTTACTTGTCCAACTAGTAGATAATTAATAGCAGTAAACATTCCTCTGCCATTACAAAAAATATATATATATATTTAAAGATGGTTTACCAAGAAAAACGAACTTCCGTAAGTTAAATAATTTGTGTGTTATGGTAGCAAGAGGACCAATAGAGAAACAAAGTCTTAAGTACGAATTAGCTGTAATTTATACAAGAATACATTGTGATTCACATAATTATAATTGATTTGGTTGTTGCATAAAAATATTATAAAAAAATTTTTTTGTTACATAAACGATTTGACTTTTTAAAAGATTGAGTAAATTGAAAACAATTAAAAACATTCTGAAGTGTTTATGATTAGTTTGAAATAAATACAAATGTTAGTCAAGTGAATAATATTTAGGTTTCTTAAGTCTAGGTAATTTATTGTTGCTTCATAACAGAAAGAAGAACATTATTATGACTAGTATATAAAACACTTCAATTGCAAATTCACAATTTCATGAGATTCCAGTCCCTGAGGCAACACAGCAAATAATTTATTATTTGACACCAGTTTTCTACCTCTGCCATTGTATCTGCTGAGAGAAGATACCTAAACAAAACGTGATAAAATTATATATACATTTAGAAAGTAAGCCTAATTTATCAGTCAAAATTATTATTGATATCCTTAAGAAAGAGGTTAACTTGTCTGACCAAAAATATAGTCTAAACTTTTGGTGCTGTTATTCACATATCCTTTGATATCGTTTTATATAATATTACTACAAGATCCATCATTTTGGATAATAAAACCAATTTTTTGTTTTGGATTAAATATAATACTAAAAGCAGACAAAAACAAATGGGTGCTTTTCAACTATGGAACACCAACAAGTTTGGACTATTATTTATTTACCAGACGATGCTAAACTATCAAAACAGAACCACAGAAAACTAAATATTACATATACAAAGACAATCTCTGCGTGCCAAAATATTCTCAATTTGAAAATTGAGACAACTGTACAAAATTTTTCAAATAATTGTCAAACTTGTTTTTCAGTCCTCTAAAATAAAATCCTTTTGATTGTGGAAAAGCAACGTAAGATTGTGGATATGAGAATAAATGCTATCTCAAATTAATTCTGCAATAATAAAGACCACCCCTGTCAAATGTTGATATTGATTGATGAAGGAAGTTAAAAGAAAGACCTGTCCGAATGAATGCTGTATGAGATATATTTAATTAAAGTGGGGTTATGTGGCATGTACACATGCTGTTTAACTTATATGTATAATAGGCTATGAAGGAAGTTAAAACAGAATATGGAAAAAAGGAATCATACTGCAAAGAGAAGAAACACAAACCCCACGCTTTGCGAAGGATCAAGGATATTTTAGTATTAGGGGAGTCAGAAGAAGAAATGGCATGAATGTAGTCCTGAAGAAATAGTTCAGTGTGAGGATCAATAGAGGGAAAACCAAGGTGATGGAGTATAGAATGGGAAACAGTGGAATAACAAAAGTTGGGAAGGGATATTTTGAAGGAAGTTTGGCAGCACAATAACTAGAGTAGGGGATTAGAAGTATAGATCTTATATTCCTAGTTTATGAGTAATCTAATGTGTGTGAATATTGTAATTGTATATTGTTTTTAAAAGAGGCCAGCTTTGTGAAGTAAAATTTATCCAATCATTTTATATTTTAATTGATAAATGTTGAGTAAAGTATTTTGCATATTTATATAATAACTTTTTTATTTTAAATATTAAAATTATATATATACATCCATTTCATATTGCTCCAGAATTAAAGTATTCTTTCAATTCCTTTTGAAACTTTCAGATAGATCAACAGGTTCTACTGTTAAAATTTACAAGGCTAATTTAGATCTAAATTGGAAAAAAGTTCGGAAATTTAAACTTTTAAAAATTTCTCTGATTTATTTTGACCAATCAAAATAAAATTACATACATAACAGTAATTATAGTTTATATAAAACTATAGAAACATATTTACCGTGTTTTATCCCTGTCAAGTGTCGCATCAGAGCCTCTGGTACGTTCACAACTTTTCACATCTACGAGCATCGTTCTGGGACGTGGACATACAGTTCTACTCGCAAGTTTAATAGTGTCTGTTAAGATATATTGCAAGTTTATCCTTCCAATTGGAGTCTGAAGAAAATTTTTTAAAATTATTATTTAAATTAGTAGAATTTCAATGTGACATTATCAAAATATATACATATACAGTAGTCCCTTGATTATTCATAGTAATGGCAGGGAGGATTGGCATAAATAATCAAAAATAGTGGATAAACTACAGTATAAAACCCAGATTTACTGGTATAAAATTAATGGTGTTAATCACAATTTTAGATCATAAAATCCTACTTAAGATTACCATTTTCTGATGTAGACCATTACAAAGCTTTTGAACTGCAGTACTACCCTATTGTAGTTGAAACTGTCCTATTGCAGATTTATAGATTATGTTACTGTACTTTTAACCGCACTAATATCCTAATGTCAAAACATTGAAGGACCAATCACAATAATAATTATCGTCATTAATTTACTTAAAAATGTAAATAATTTTCTACACAACTTAAGTACGCTGCTGCTGCTTACTGAAGAATATATTTCAATGACTAATGGGATCATAATTTTAGCGGAACAGAACTTTTCTTCTTTTCCCAACTACTATAGATTGGCAGGTGTCAAAATTTGATCTAGAAACACAGCTTGTTGGTCCCTCTTCCTTTAAAAAATATATTGTCACAGTTCAGCCGCAAAGCTATTAATCCATGTGCAGATATCCAAGAGTCTACTGTAGTTAAAAAGGATGTATGTTTGTTTGCTTGCTTGCTTGTAATTCTTCATACAAATACATGGAGAAATTTTGTACGTGTATTATTTGTGACCAATAAACAAACACTGGAGGTAAGACAAGACTACCATCCATAGGGGTGGAAAATGGTCACTATTTGTATAGAGTAAATATTTTCTGGGCGTCAATGAGATTGAAACGGTTTCTGCAAAATGTTGCTTACGTATGATTTCAGCCCTATTCATCATTGGAGGGGAGCAACATTAGGGGTGGGGGATGAATAGGCAGTTCATAAATTTAGTCTGAAAACACTGGAGATCCAGAATTATACAAGTCACAAAGTTAAATTCTAACAATCAATGTGCCAGTTAAGTTGCAGTTCTGCCCCTAAGAGGGATGTGTAAAGGGACAAAAAAATAAATAAAGTTTTGTGTAAAATATTAAACATGCGTTGCAATTTTAACAAAAATTTGTACAGAAAACTAACCCTGTGGGGGAATGGGGCAAAAATGTAAATGAAACTTCCTCTGTTAAATTCTTAGGTCTCTTAGTAAATAATAAATTAAATTGGACTGATGATCAGATTAATCAATTACTTAAGAAACTCAGCTACAGCTACATGTGATGCTTGCTGTAAGAGCAATGTCCTTCACACCTTCAGTGATTTAAAAACAAGAAAATTAGTATACTTTGCATATTTTCATTCTATTTTATCATATGGTATTATATTTTGGGGCAACTCAGTAGCAGCCATAGATAAGATTTTTATTAGTCAAAAACGTGTTATTAGAGCAATATGTGAGGAGGCAGGTTTCCTCACACGAACTTCTTGCAGAACTCTGTTCAAAAAGTTAGGCATTTTCACTTTAACGTGCCAATACATTTATTCATTGATGTTATTTGTAATCACAAATAGGAGGCACTTATTTTTTGAATAATACTGATATTCATCCCTTCAATACAAGGAACAAAAATAATCTGTATAAAAAATGTAAAACATTGTCAATTGCACAGAAAGGAAGGTGTGCATTATCCATCTTCAACAGACTGCAGTCAGCACAGAATAAACAGTTGTCCCCCGATAATCAAGGTAAATTTAAGACTGAATTATGCTCATTTTTGCTTAGCCGCTCCCCCTTCCATTCAATAAAGGAATTTATAGAAGAATCGGAGAAGAGTAATTAATTAATTAGTTTATAATACAAATTTTTTTTATATAATATTTATATTTTATACAATAAAATAATGTAATAAATGTACACACACCCCTGACCCATTCCACATCCTTGAAGCTTAGCTTCTTCTTTCCAGGATCTACGGAATATGTTTATTATTATTATTTAGGTATGACAGAAGTGAAAGTTTGAAAAATTAAAAATATAAATAAATGGCAGATATCAATGATACTGACAGCATTTCTCCAAATTTCAACTCATTTTGGTATGGCAGGTGGGTGTGTGTGGGGTGACAGAGTTTCACAAAAATAATTCAGAAATGATGTGTCCTACTAGTTTGGGCTGAGAAAGTCGCAGAGTTCAATTATGACATTCAACAAGCAACTTTAGCCCCAAAAGTGAGGCAGTGGGGATGGAAGATGTTGGCCAAGTTGTGTGTCTTTTCTGGAGTTATCTAAGTCACTGCATTGGGGTGTGGTGTGTGTGTGTGTGACAGGAGCTTTCACAAAAATAATTCGAGAAATTGTGTGTCCTGACTAGTTTGTGCTGAGAGAGGTCGCAGAGTTCAAATTATGCCATTCAACAAGCAACTTTAGCCCAAAGTAAGGGCAGTGTGATGGAAGGTAATAACAAGGTGTCTTCGGCTTTATGTAGTCCACAAATATAGAAAAATTTCATAAATATATTAAATAAATATTATTTGGTTTGCTGGCGAATTGGCTGTATTTGTTATTTACCGAGTCACTTGTTACTAGTGTAAAATAAATTGCATTTTGAACAATATAATTGGAAAGATGGTAAATTAAACTAGAAAAATATATCATTGGGCAACTTCTCAGAAATAATTACAGCATATTTTAATAGTAATTTACTTTTGAGTTGGCTTCCGATGGATAGTTCCAATATTTCAATGAGAAGTCCGACAGGACAAACCATCTTCTTTCCCAGTAGCCAACTTCATCGTACATTGTAAGAAATCCATCAAAGATTTTATCTACGCACAAAGAACTAGAGAATCGAAAATCTATGGTCCCTGAAAGTGGTGAAGATGGCGAAACCTGTTGAACAATATTACACCAGTTGAAACATTCCAAATATTAATGTCTTTTATTGTACCAAAGTTTCTCTTAAAACATGACTTTTTTTCAAAGAATAAAGTTATGATTTCTGTAAAAAATAACTAAAATTAATAATAGGTTTACTCACTATTTCAATTTTATGTATAAGAATAAAAATTGATAAATGTTTGCTGATATTTTGTATAATGGAGGCATTTTTACCTTCTTTAAATTCCATGTCTTACAACGTAAGTCATATTTACTGACTGCCATGTAACTGTCCACACTAAATCCCGATATTGCAGAACTGATAGTTGGCAAATCAGCGACTGAACTGGAATCAAATATTTTCCTTGGGGGATGTAAGCTCATTCCACGATATCTGTTAAACTTTACGAAATTACAGCATGTAAGTTAATAAATATTCCAATTATTAATCATAGATTTTGTTATTAGATGAAAAGTTGTTAACAGGATTAAAAATTTCCTCTTTTTAAATTTCTATCATATTTGAGAATAAGAAATTTAGACGTTAAACTGAGACATGGTTTAACCTTGTGCCAACATTTTGTAGTGTTTTCAGGATCCTCTTTCTTCATATTAATAGTAAAAACATTAACTTTAAGTACAAAATTAGTCTGTAGCCCATCAAGTGTGAAGAAATCTGGAAAGTTTATGCGTCCCTCTTCAACAGCAGAAACAGCTTGAGTTCCAAACACACAATTTCTATGCTTAATGGTGCACAAAAACCAAGTCACATTGTCATCTATAATAATAATTAAAAAAAAGCCTCATTTAGTTCAAAGAACTGTTTTTATTAACCCATGAAATTTATAAGCGAGTTGAAAATTGGCCAAATTTAGGCCCAGTACAAAAAGTTTAAAAGCTGAACAAGTTTTTATGCGTCTGACAAGATCTGAAATTTCAGAAGAAATGATTTGCTTTAAAATTTTTTTCTGTATTCTGTCAGTATTGGCCAAATTTACGATTCGCTTATCAATTTAACACAGATGAAAATATCTGTCAGTGAAATTTATTAAGATCTTGAAGAAAATTTGGAATTTAAATTTAGATTGTGATTTGAAAATTAATGTAATCTATTATCAATTACATATTATAATATACATACGTCATGCTAAGAAATTTTTTTGTTAGTATAATAATAAAAATTGTAATGCTACAAGTGTAATGCTCACCATATTCTTCAATATACTTACTACTTTTAGACAAATTATCATTTACAAAATCATCTTTTAATTTTAAAGATATTTTGGAAATCCCAAGGGTGCCTTTCACAAAAGAAAACTCCTCTACAGTTTCATCAGTTTTCAGGTATTGAGTTTCATCAAAAATTGCATTCAGTCTGAGAACTTGAGAAAATATTGAACCAGTTATGTGGTATAATGGAATAAAGAAGTTTAAATAAAATTCAGTGATTTCACTACCTGCCAAAGAATAAACACGTTCACTTTCAACCCTTTCGCGTGACCATTGATTTTTTGAATTTTTGCACAATTCTATAACTTTACTTGCTTGATTCATAATACTTAGATGCGTTTCTTCCTGAATTTTCAATTAAGGCCTGTTAATGATTTATTTAAAATATTTAAGCTGCTATGAAATAAATGTTTTTACCGACCTCTCTCGACAAGAGCATCAGTTGCTCTTGAATATTCCTCCTTCTGTATTCTAACATTGGCTTCTGACTAACAACAAATGTATTTGTGGATGATAACAAGCTAGGTCTGACTTTCTGAAAGCATAAATTAGAAAAAAAAAAATACATGGCGATTTATCCGTCAGTTCTGCTTCTATCATAAATTGTAAATTATTGAAATGCACATGCTGTAAACAAGTTCCAATTCAATATTTTCAACCACAGAAATATAAGTATAAGTATAAAATCATATTCCATAGATCCTATAGAGAAGCACAAGCTTCAAGGATGATGTTGTGGAACACGAGTCAGAGATTTTACATAGTTAGGTTGCTTTATTAATATTAAAATATACTGTAACTATTCATTAATTTTTAACTTATAATAAGATTTTCTTAAGTTCTATACAGAAGACATACAATTTGTACCTTATATATATAAAATTGATAAATATTTTTACATCCTATACTAAAAAATTAGTGTTCTAATAATGTTCTTACATAATTATCTTTCATAATTATAAATATCTACCCTATGATACATTCAGCTCCATAACAGAGTAGAAGGAGTGGCCTTAGTAAGAACTTAGTTAGTTCATATTTTTAATTGTTTAATGGAGGTGGGAAGTTTATTAAATATGCTAATAGCATTGTAATGTACACCCTTTTGTATTACGGTTAGAGACTTCCCTTCCTTCCTTCCTTGTGTAAATTGTTTTTACTTCTGGTATCAAAGTCATGTAACATATCTGAAGAGGTTACTGTTATTAATAACAAATAACATGAGTGATTGAATATGCTGGCTCAAGTGAGTGAGTGTCAGTATTCCAGTTTTCTTGAAAAGTCCCCTACAAGATGTTTTTGGTGAGACCTGACATCATAATATTCTAACAGCCTTTTTTTGAAGTGTAAATATTTTATCTTTCCCCTGATGCATTGCCCCAGAATATTATTATACCACCATATGGTGTCATTATAGAGTGGAAATATGCATAATAAACTAATTTTCTTATGTTAGGATCACTACAACTTGACATAATTCTCTAAGAGCAAAGGTTGTTGCTGCCGAGCCTAATTTTCATAGGACAATATTAATATGATCCTTCCAGTTTAATTTATTGTCCATGGATGTATATACCTAAAAATTTTGTACATTGAACTTCAGTTATTTCACAATTATTTGTTGCTACTTTTGAGATCGAATTGGCATTCTTTATCTGAAACTGCATGAAGTGAGTTTTATCACAATTGACTGACAAGCCATTGGCTGAAAACCAACCAGTGAAGCATCTGGCTTAATGTAACACTGGCAGCATTTTCCAGACTATTTTGTTTATTTGTAACCAAAATACTAGTATCATCAGCAAAAAGTATAGTTTTAGAAGAAGAATTTATGGATCTAGGTATATATGTATATATTTACATACTGTATATATGTACATAATTGTAATGTGTTTAAGTGCATTTTCTAATTAATCTGTGAATTGCATCAAACCAGTAGTTGTGTTACAATAGTTAAAATTTATCATGGAAATTTAATATCGTGGCCAAGCAAGTAAGGAACTGAAATATGGTTGATGAAAGGAGTAAAGGGGAAGCATAAAGTGTATTAATTGCTTTTCAACAAGAATCTAAATGGAAATTAAGTTCCCATAAATCCAAAACTAACTACAATGCTGAAATGATTGCTGTTGAAAAGAAACAATCATTATTATATTACAGAAACATGAAAAAACTTATTCAATTAAATTCTTTATTTGCTTACTTCATTGCACATTTTACAGCCCACTTGAAGGTTTCAACTATCAACAAAATTCTTCTATATGAAAATTAAGTTTTTCAGATTCAAAATTTTTTATTAAAGTGCCATGAACTGTTTATCAATATTGTTCATTCTAAGAAATAACATACCTAAATTTCTCATTATTTCAGTATAAGTAGGATAACTGGAATATTTCATATATTGCTTTAGAAATACATTTGTTATATTAATACTAAAATCCATTACAATTACACTTGGGAGAAATGGAAATAAACCCGTATACCACCATTTTAGATCAAGTTCAAGTATGAAGCATTAATTAATTAAACACAAGAAATGTTAGTAGATACTCAAAAAATTTTATTGTGAATGCAGTAAGCTAATTTCATAGTTTTCTTTTATACAGTTGTATTTCAAATTTCCACAACATTAAAAATTTTGTTGTTAGCTTTTGTCTTATTTATAATACCACAACAAGTAATTAAACTACTACTGTATTTTGTACCCAATGTGTATGAGATTCTATTGTAAAATACCATGTTTAATTTACAAGCTCTATTGTATCATATACTATCATTTTAATGCACTCCGAAATTTTTTTTTATGTTAATGTAAATGAAAAAATTGTACATTGGAAAACAATTTTGTGATACATTTGAAGTTTAGAAACATAGGTGTCTGTAAATAGTTCTTTAAATAAAAAAAAAATCAGCCTATTTAAAGTCACAGTTTTTTCTTACTGATCATATTACCGGCCAAAATTCTAGTGAGTAGGAAATACACTCAAGACATTGAAAATTTTTCAAGTATGATTGAAAATTACTAATCTATACATTACAATAGCAGCCATTGAAGAATATTCTGAAAGAAGAATTAAAAGCGTAAATTTAGTATAATAATCAAGGCTAAGAAATAAGATCTACCTATATTTAACTCTGCATTCAGGATAATAATGGAGCCTGATAATTTTATATTTTTTACAGCTAGTTGAGCTGATTACTCAGCAGTTTCTTCATATTTTATTATAGTAAAATCATTAATCAAACTTACTTTCCTTTGCCTGTGTAACATCTTTCTGTAAGTTCTGATCGTGTGTTGAAATTCATCTTCGCTACTGGAACTAGAAGTAATTTCAGCATCGCAGCAGCACGATGTGGATGCATTTGAAGGTACAGAAGTTATCTCACTTGAAGAATAGTTTTCATTACCCAATGCATCTTGCAGGAAGTTGTCAACGTTGTATGAAGATTCAGAGGGTATTTCCTGCAAATATTTTCATTTTTTTCCCCCCCCCAGTTATTAAAATGCTACGTAATTTTATGAAACTTAATGCATTACATCACTATTTCAAATTAATAAGAATAAACCAGTTACAGTGAAATAATTAAGAATCCTTCAATGAAATGTTCATAAATATCATACAATTTGCTTATCAATAAAATTCAGAGAAGCTTTTTTTGTCTTTTCTGGATATAATCAACAAACTAATAAAAATTGTAATGCTACAAGTGTAATTCCCACCATATTCTTCAATATACTTACTACCTTTAGACAAATTATCATTTACAAAATCATCTTTTAATTTTAAAGATATTTTTGGAAATCCCAAGGGTGCCTTTCGCAAAAGAAAATTCCTCTACAATTTTACTAAATCGTATGACATTTATGAACGTTTTATTGGAGGCCTGATAAAAACAAAGGCTTTTGTTTATTTGTTTTAAATATTTTACTTTCACTAATTATATTGAAATTAAATCTATGTTTCATGTTGCTGGAATGAAGAAGCAAAGTTGATTTCAGGTTACAAGTACATAAAAATTTTAAATTGTAATCAAGAAATAGGTTTAAATTTGAAATAAATATGTACAGATGGAAATGCATATTACACAGGTCTGCAACTATAAAACTGCATAGGATTTTTCTTATTTTCTTATAGATTTTTACATTCTAAAACCAAAATAAAAAAAATACCAAAGAAGGTCTATCACATCTATTTATTTTTGTAAGTGAAGAGGTTATATATTTAATTTTTCATAAATTTTATGGTTTATTTATGATCTGGTATTTTATCTCACAAATACTCGCACAAAAAAAAATTGATTTTTACATCCACTTAATCAATTATAACTTACCGTGCAACATAAAATGTTTTAACTGTTAGGGGGCGAGTCATGATTATTTTGGTGTTAAAAAGATCAGGTTATTGACTTCCCTTCCCTTGTGTAAATTGTTTTTACTTCTGGTATCAAAGTCATGTAACATATCTGAAGAGGTTACTGTTATTAATAACATATAAACATGAGTGATTGAATATGCATGCTGGCAGCAGTTTTCTTGAAAAGTCTCCCCCTACAAAAGATGTTTTTGGCGAGACCTGACATAATAATATTATTCTGACAGCCTTTTCATTTTTTTGAAGTGTAAATATTTTATCTTTTTCCCCCCTGATGCATCATTGCCCCCCCCCCCCTCCCAGAATGTTGTGACTGACGTCAGAGCCGTTTTGGAGCACTTTTCAAGATCCTGCCTGAGAAAGGTCGTTTTAAGGCTACAATAAGTCCTATAATGCAGTTTTTTTTTCTGTCTAATTAACACCCATAGAATCTGTAGGACAATAATAACATTTTAACGGTTCAGTTCCCAATTGTAAATTCCATACAGGGTCCAAGTACAGGGTGTAATGAACTGATTCAGTTAGGTCCAGTGTGTGTGTGTGTCTGTCACAAAGGCCGCCACCGATAAATTTCCATGCCGCAGGTTTCAAAACTGGAAAAAAACCATTTCGTGCAAGCGTAACTAACTTACTTAGCGGAGAGAATTATCAAACTGAACAGGCCAATCACGTTCCATCAATTACGGTGACGTCGTCGACAGCTCAGCAAAGCAACTGTATCTATCTATCTATCGACTTTACTGTTAAACATCGTCTCCAATTAATCACTGGTTGTCGGAAACTCTGGGGGGGATGTGGATGGATTTCGAGTCTCACTGTATTTGATCTTACCGTAGGTCCTGCTGCGTCCATTGTCAACAGCGGTTGTGTACCGAGTGGCTCCGACGAT
The DNA here is from genome assembly GCA_034510155.1 of Eucriotettix oculatus. Classification (NCBI taxonomy): domain Eukaryota; kingdom Metazoa; phylum Arthropoda; class Insecta; order Orthoptera; family Tetrigidae; genus Eucriotettix; species Eucriotettix oculatus. The sequence goes on from CM067381.1 coordinate 78,710,458, forward strand.
CGCTCGCTCGCGTTGTTTTGTTGTTGTCCTCCTTCAGGTCCGATTGGTCTGATCAGCTGATATCTTGAGCCACCCACCAAGCCAATGGAACATCTAACATCTCACCCCACACCCATTATTCTTCCTACAGGTTCTATGGGTGTTAATTAGACAGAAGAAAAAAACCCTGCATTATAGGACTTATTATTGTAAGCCTTAAAACGACCTTTCTCAGGCAGGATCTTGGAAAGTGCTCCAACAAAACGGCTCTGACGTCAGTCACAACATTCTGGGGGGCCAATGATGCATCAGGGGGGAAAAGATAAAATATTTACACTTAAAAAAAAAGGCTGTTAGAAGAATGTTATTATGATTATGTCAGGTCTCACCAAAAAACATCTTTTGTAGGGGGAGACTTTTTCAAGAAAACTGCTGCCAGCATGTATATATTTTCAATCACTCATGTTATTAATAACAGTAACCTCTTCAGATATGTTACACGGTAAACTACAAGCCACTTAACCATCCAGAGACTTAATGAAAACTCTCCACTTTATTTTTTATTTTTTAGAATTATACACTTTCAGGTGGCATGAAATATTACGTTTCAAGCAATGTCAGTAGTTTGGTAATAAATCAAAATGCTCAGGTCTTCAGACGCAGTAATATTTTGAAAGGTTATTATTATTTTTTTTTTGTCAATTGGCAAACCTTCTCAAGTACAACTTTTTTATTAATATCCCCAATTTTTTTTTCTTCTTCAAATTAAAGCTGTACACCAGACTCAAATACACCCTTGATAAATATAAACCAGAATCCTTCCACCACGCCGAGTCGAGTCTTGAGAAAACTTAAAAAACATGCTCAGATTTCTCATCTGTAGTCGGATTTTTGGGTCTGGAGTCTGAGAATCTCTACTTGCTGATCAGAAGGAGGTTCCGCCGTGTTTCATAGCCGATGTGGATGGTGAGGATCGGAGCATAGAAATTTGCCCAGTCGGTGATGTTATACGTTAAAAATAACGCTAGGAGGAAAAGTCTCGAGGCCTGTGAGGAATCTTTTGCTTCCTTCCTCCCAAAAAATTGAGACCAATCTTCCTTCACACACTTGTAATGGGAAGCGAGGGGAAAAAGTTAATTTTTAAATTAAAATTAGTACAAATTTATCACTTTAACATTATTAAAACAAATTAATTCATTTAAACAAATATTTAAATACAAATTTTTGGTGTCTATTAACATGGCGCAAGTAGCTCAGCATGAGAATCAATCCGGTAAGGGTCATAAATGTAAGATTGTCTTATGCCGAGACACCTTCACCTATTTTAGGAGGTATATGTAGTACCGGGGTCAAAGACCTTGGGCATAAGGCAAGAGTTGTCCTCCGCTGATCCCATTGGTGGATCAGCAGTCGGCCAGCTGCCTCCTGAAACTGGTGGAGACACGGAGAAGGGAATGCTGCTGCGTCCCCACAGCAAACTCATCTTCCGTCATGAGACGTGAGAATAGTAGCCAATGTCCGACCTACCTGATGCAGGTTTTCTAGGGTTTTCCCTGCATCTCTTTAGGTGAAACACCGCGAGGGGGGTAGGATCCTTAAACCATAGCCCAGGGACCACTAAAGTTAACCCTTGGCTACCTTGCTCTACCTTCCGCATCCCCCCCTTTTCAATTCCCTTCCTATGCTATTAAAGGGTGAGTTGCCTGTTTCAGGATCACCCTCATGTAGCCTGTTAACGGAAAAAAAACTGTCCGTTCTTTGCCTTCGCCGGTATCCTGAGGTCCGCCTTTCTGGAATTCTGGTCGAATCCGGAGCTCGTGTCTGGTCTCTGCAAAATTATGGGTTACAGGGTTCCACCTTCTGCAGTTTGGATTCCTCGTCGCCTTCTCTGCGTTCCTATGGCCAGACCCTCAGGTCGTCTCAAAGCTTGACCTATTGATCTATCCCTTCTCTTGGTCAAAGTCCTCCATATTGTTCGCTTGTTTCTTATTCCTTTTAGAACTTCCTAGTTATTTACTCAATCACCCATCTGATTTTCAGCATTCTCCTATAACACCACATTTCAGAGGCTTGTATTCTTTTCCCTTCTGAAAACCCCCTCTCATCATTAAGTAACGATTACCTAATATTCATACTTATAATATTAGTCGTAAGTAAATTCGTCTTATTTTGCGAAAGCCTTCCTTCCTTCCTTCCTTGCCTGTGCTATCCTACTCTTTATATATCTACAGTACCTATACTTCTACCATCCCTAGTTATTCTGCTGTCCCAAGTAGCATAATTACTTATCTTCCTTCAAAATATCCGTTCCCAATCTAAAAACCCTTTTTTATTATTCCACTATTTTCCCGCATTCTTCACTCCATCACATTGGTTTTTCCTCTATTAATCCTCATGTTGTACTCTTCCTCACGGATCGTTTATTATTATGTTTTCCAAGTCCTCCTCTGACTCTCCTGCTACTACAGTATCATTAGCGATCATTGGGGGGTTTTTATTTCTTCTCCTTGCAGCGTGGTTCCTTTTCCCATATTCCTTTTCAACTTTCTTCATCGCCTGGTCTGTATATAAGTTAAAGGATTGTCTAAGACCTATCGTCCGTTTCCTTGACAATTCAAAACTTGGTTTTCTTCCATCTGTGTCTGTCTTGCCATATAAAAATTTATATATAGTCTCACCCTCGCTATTCTTAGCTTCTATAATTTTCCTAGATTTTACAATTTCATCGTAATTTTTTGGGTCTTTGACATAAACTTGAGATTCAGGTGAAATAAACAGATCCTTCACTTTTAGCGTAAGGTCCGTGCCCCGCTTTGTCTTGTTTTTTTTTTGTTGCTATTTTTACCCTTCAATTCTAATTACTTATGGACAAGTCCTTCTTTCTCGATATTTTATTCGTGTCCTCTTTCAAAATCCTTGACAGTGTGTGTGTGTGTGTTCCACTTCACATTGTGAAAGTGCTTTTATAAGTACGTCCGTCACATAACCTTTAGGTTGGACAACCACAGTTTTTCCGTGTGACATCATGTCTATGCTGTTAACCAGTGAAGATCTGGAATTGATGTGGACAGTTAATCTTGAAATTAAGGGCTGCTGTGATTTCAAACAGGAAGAAATAATGTTTCCATTAAGGCTTACAAACCAAACCAGATACTCATTGAAAATAATGCAAAAAGTTTATGTTGGACATGGAAATATAACTGATACAGGAAAATGACGCCACTGATTTCCTCTACTTTCCTTTGTGTGAGGGAGGAGGTTGATGACGTTTGCTGGACGTGGAAACAACTTGGCGGGGGAAACGCACAGAGGTTGGCAGCAGTGACGCCGTAGGCGGCATTTTATCGAAATGTTCAATACCTATATCTTCCAAAAAAAAAAAATATATACGTTTCACACCATAGAATTGATAGCAAATAATCATAAAAGTAAATCGTAGCGTTTACACACCTTTGATTACTCCTAATAAACCCTTTTTTTTATCGGTAAATTTAACTGTGTTGTGAATAATCGCTGCCACGTTTACGTACTTTGACGATCAGCTGATGAGAAGCAGCTGAGTTATGTGACGTAATAGTGAAATGGCTGACAGGAAATTAAAAGTATCTCTCACTTGCTGCAATGCAGAAATGTTAATAAGAGCAAAGAGCTTTAAGAGTAGGAAGGAAGTAGGTAGGAAGTGCAAAGCAGTTAAAAGGGCTTGGCTCCAACAGAAATGCAAAGCGGTTGAAGGTTTCACGGTGAAAGGGAAAATAGAAGGAGGTTATAGAAAAATCAAAGAAACATTCGGAGAGAAGAAAATGAGTAGCAAGAACATCAGGAGGGCCGATGGGAAGCAAGTACTGGATAACGAAGAAAAGGCAGAAAGGTGGAAGGAATATCTAGAAAATAGTGTCATGGTGTAAATCTAGTTCAGTCAGTAATAGGGGAAGAAGAGGAGGAGGTGGATGTTGAAGAGTTTGATAAGACGCTGACATACCTGAGCAATTGCAAAGCGCCAGGAATTGATAACATTCCAGCAAAGTTGATAAGATCACCGAGCGTGGCTGTTCAGAATAGTTTGCGAAATCTACGAAGCAGGAGGAATACCGGGAATATGGAGGACGTTGGCCAAGATAAAAGGATAGGCCTCGTTTTAAGACCTGAGGGGTCTTGTAAAATTAGCATTAAAGGGAAGTGTATGGGGGTAAGAACAGAAGAGGGAGGAAATGAAGGAATACGCTAAGCAGATTAGAGGATATGAGATGTGGTAGTTATATAGAAATGAAAAGGCTTGTATAAGTTAGGTAAGCACGGAAGGCTGCATCAGACCAGACCAAATTTCTTCCCATTTCGCCTCGTAGGGCTCCGAATTCTCCTCTTCTCTTTCGTATATGTTATGTATACTTTCTTTTATTTGTCTCTCATTGTATACATAGTTTCTTTTACTACCTCTCTTATTGTTTTGTACTCATATTCTTGATATGTTGTATTCATATTTTGTTTGCTCTGCTTTGTTTTATTTTATTTATCATTGTATACATAGTTTTCTTTACTCATATGTTGTATCCATATTTCGTTTCTTATATTTGTATTCTTAGTGTGATATGTATAACATATTCTTTGGCTTGTCCTATTTCCTCAATAGAGGACTAATGGATCCAATAAATCTTATCTTATCTTATGTAATCTTGAATAGCATCCATTTGTTGGAATTTACAAATACGCAACCAAGAGAAGAAAAAAAAAAGAGCCGCCGGATGTGAACAAATGTACATATTTTTCGTTTCTTTCACGCAATAGCCTTTTCCAATCAGCGACGCGTTGCTTCCAACTTCACAGGGGGGGTAAACTTTTTTTTTTGAATTTAAAACGGAACTGCAACTCACTTGAAACACTGACACATCAGTATACAAGATTTTTCCACTATTGTGCGAAAAATGGTCGTTCTATTGTCCGAAGAATAATGTTGAAGCGCTTGCCGTCGAAAAAGATACTACGCACACACACACACACACAAAAAAAACACTTTGCAGGCCTCCAGAATTTTCTTCTGTGTAATTTTTAATATATTACGCTGTGAATTAATGAAATATAATCGCGCGTTGAATACAACAAGAGTTACAGAAGTTTGTTGTTATCAGCGACGAACTGTAATATCTTTGATTGGTCATATTTTCAATTTCTTATTCGCGCAGAAAATTAATTTGTCATCGAAATTTCTCATGATATGAAAAAGGTTTATCTTTCCGAGTGACGTACAGCGGTGGTTGGTTCATGAAAATCCACATCACCAAGGAGGAATTCATTTAGAAGACTGAAACGTAGGCAATGCTTTTTTGTTGTTTTTTTAAATTACTTCTATGTTGAAAAATAGAATTTTTTTTTCTTTTTAAGTTTGTTGTTGGATCAGTTTGATCACTGAAGACGGTTAGAGTCGTAATGTGTTTGCAAATACAGTAAGATTTTGACGTTTGTTGGAATATTTTTTTCAGCAATAGTTTAATACTGTAAGCCCCCAAAATGGTTTTCTTTTTTGTTCTTGTTGGTAAAATAATAACTTTGTTTTCGAGGTTAAGCTGTGGATTTTACGTACATGCAAAGCCAGTAGATACTTTTTGAATTTTTGATCAGTTGTTTCATGGCTTTTACATGACCATTCCAAAAATCGATCTCTGATCGGATCGAGGTGAAGTCCTCGATATCTGTTAGTTGATCATATACAGTGACTTTTATTGGTAAAAAGTAATCAACGTAGATTTGCACGAATTGTTGTGATCGGTGAGTGAACTGTCCAGGGATGTCCTGGATCTGATTCCAGCCGTTCAGGTGACGCTTCATCCGCGTCATCGTCAGCGTCATCTGCCTTTGAGGTGTTCCCTTTGGTAAAGGAATGCACCAAAAAATCATCACTGCGGAATACATACCGGAGCTGACGGATTAACGGGTGGGAAAATATTTTCCAGATTTTCCAGACTTGCATGCGTCTTCATATCGATCGTGGCTCAGTGTTATTATTTTGGTGTCCAGCATCCGAGGAGCGTGTGAAAACAACCTTTGAAAGAAAAAAAACAGCAGCCCAGGGGAACCACCGAAAGCATCGCATAACAGGTATTAAATATATTTTCAAATGTAACTGTCAAAAGAAATTTGTGCTATATGCCATGCTAGTTTTTTTCTCTCTCCATTAGCCCCCGTGATGGGGGGAGAAAAAAAATTGAAAATTATGTATGATAGCTTAACAAAAAATTTTGAAGTAATTCGGTGGCACAATAGTAATTTTAAACAACGCTTGGCCCAGAGACTGAGTAACCTCTGCAAACAGGGGCTGTTGAGAGTCATTATGTAAATGTTCAAAATTTCCCTGGTCTTCCGTGGTGTCTGCTAGCTTTGCGGTCAGGAAGGTGTAGAGATGTTGGAATCGTGGCACGCTGCATCGGTGGACTGTAACTCGTCGGTAATGGGGAAGCGTTGAAGTATTTGTTTGGTTATAATTAATTATGATTAACTGACTGGGAATTGTGTACATATTAATATTCCAAAAAAAAGAACTGTCTCTGCTTTCTTATGTCGCCAAGTTATTCAGGCGTAAGTAAGTTTTTAATGTTTACTATCGTGTATTTACCCTCTTTTGTAAGATCTTTGTTCATGACCAGAGTATTTAAACCTTATAAATATCTCTGTCGCTGCCACGGATGCCAACTTACTTCCATGACAACATGTAAATATACGAATTGAAGTCACTTTAATGGAATACCTTCATAAAAACACATGAGTACAATACCAAGTGGTACAGTTTATACCGTTTTTCTTGAAGAGGATGGGTCTAGATTTTTTTTTGTTAGCGTATTGCTTTGATGATTTTATATTACGTGAGCTGGTGGACAGTTAGATTTTTTTTCCCAACGCGTTGGTATCACTGGTAGGACAAGTCTCATAATAATAATAATAAAAAAGGAAAACAACTTTTTTTTCACAAACGCCAAATCCTTTATTCTACGATTCGATATATTATCCAATTAATATTCATCATGGAACGTTACATTATGTGCTAGATGGACGGAATTGTTTGCTTCTCGTAGGTCTCTCTGTATTATTTGAAGTAATTGAAGTTATTCGGTGGCACAGTAATAAATTTAAACAACGCTTGGCCCAGAGACTGAGTAACCTCTGCATCGGTGGACTGTAACTCGTCGGTAATGGGGAAGCGTTGAAGTATTTGTTTGGTTATAATTAATTATGATTAACTGACTGGGAATTGTGTACATATTAATATTCCAAAAAAAAGAACTGTCTCTGCTTTCTTATGTCGCCAAGTTATTCAGGCGTAAGTAAGTTTTTAATGTTTACTATCGTGTATTTACCCTCTTTTGTAAGATCTTTGTTCATGACCAGAGTATTTAAACCTTCCGCTGCCACGGATGCCAACTTACTTCCATGACAACATGTAAATATACGAATTGAAGTCACTTTAATGGAATACCTTCATAAAAACACATGAGTTTATACCGTTTTTCTTGAAGAGGATGTTTCTAGATGGTTTTTTGTTAGCGTATTGCTTTGATGATTTTCTATTACGTGAGCTGGTGGACAGTTAGATTTTTTTTCCCAACGCGTTGGTATCACTGGTAGGACAAGTCTCTTAATAATAATAATAATAATAATAATAATAATAATAATAATAATGATGATAATGATGATGAATAATAATAATGATAATAATAATAATGATAATGATGATGATAATAATGATAATAATAATGATGATAATAATGATGAAAATAATGATGATAATAATAATAATAATAATAATGATAATGATAATAATAATAATAATGATGATAATAATAATGATGATAATAATGATAATGATAATAATAATGATGATAATAATAATGATAATGATAATAATAATAATAATGATAATAATAATGATAATAATAATAATGATAATAATGATAATGATAATAATGATAATAATAATGATAATGATAATAATAATGATAATGATGATGATAATAATGATGATAATAATGATAATAATAATGATATTAATAATAATAATGATAATAATAACTTTTTTCACAAACGCCAAATTTCTATGATTCGATATATTATCCAATTAATATCCATCGTGGAACGTTACATAATATTTGCTAGATGGACGGAATTGTTTGCTTCTCGTAGGTCTCTCTGTATACATCTTCAGACCGAGACTATTCTCTTTCGCTCTCACCTTTTACCTATATTTTTTTTTATCGCTGGTTGCTTGCTTGCTTACACCTTACCGACTTTCGCATGGGGCAATGTTCCTCTAACAATAAATTTATTTTGCTTCAAATATTTAAAAAAAATATATAATTTAATGTGAAATTGTCGGAAAATTTATCGACTTCAAGGTAAAGACTTAACGTTCACAGGCTAAGCAGGGTTCGGTCTCCGCCAATCTCAAAAGGGAATAGAAGCTTATAGAAGTTGAGACGAGTGGATAGAGTAACTAACCAGTTCTAAGCAGAATAAGATGCAATGGAACTATATGGATGGAGGACTTTGCCCAAGAGGAAGGAATGGAATAATAGGGCCACGTTTTGAGACACGAGGCTGTTGTAAGAATTAGAATTAGAGAGGGGGAAAAGTGTGAATGTGTGTGTGGGGGTGATAAGAACAAGAATAGGGAGGGGAAGGATGGTGGATTAGAGGGACGATGATGTGGTAGCTGTGTAGAAATGAAAAAAAAAGGCTTGCGCAGAATAGGTTTACCTTTGGTAGGGTTGCATCAGACCAGTATGTGTGTGGACTGATTACTTGGTATGTCCCATTGTTTGTTGTAAAATCTCACGTCTTCCTCATGTGTGTGTGATTTTTGTGTATTATGAATTACAAAGATTATTTTTTTTTTGGAAAAAATATTATTAAGCATCCGGAGAAGAATTTGAGTTAAAATTGCCAGGATTGCTTCAACCTGTGTGTGTGTGTGTGTTAATGCAGAGAACGTTAGGTTTCCTTTTTTTTCCCCCACACGTTCCGCGTTCTAAATTACGAAACTTAAAAATGTAACCGATTGTCAATCGATTTGAAGGAGGGGGGGGGAGGGAGGGGGGTCGATGGTGCATGCATGGCAACGGGTTCGTGACCACCACTGAGGAGAGGGTTTCCTTTACTTGGGCCGCCAGTAGTTAACATGCAGGTCGTGCAGCACGTGTAATTAATCAATGCGGACAGATCATCGTAGCAGCAGCAGCAGCATACACGGACGCGCTGCTGCCAACATAACAAAAACAGATATTACTAACTAACTAACGTCATTAATGGTACGAGATTTCGTCGTTAGTATTTCGTTTCCTAAAAGGTTTTAGTATCTCAATAGTACAGAATTCACCATGTAGAAGATGTCCGCCATTTGGAATTATTTTAATTTGTTATCTATTTATCTATCGAGACGAGGAACGTGCAAGGTAGAAGATCCACATATCCATGATGAATGGAATGCTACGGGACCAAGGAAGACGGATCTACAACGCATGCGTGTGATTTCTGCATCATGAATTACAAAGATTTTTTTTTTTTTGGAAAAAAATATTATTAAGCATCCGGAGAAGAATTTGACTCAAAATTGCCAGGATTACTTCAATCTAAGTGTGTGTGTGTGTGTGTGTTAACGTTAGTTTCCTTTTTTGCCCCAACGCGTTCCGTTCTAATTTATAAAACTCAAAAAAAAAATGTAACCGATTGTCAATCCTAAAAAAAAATTGAAATATCTATTTTCACAAACGTTGGCGAAAACGTCTTCTTCTGATGGATTTGTTTAATAGATTAATAGGCGACGATTTGAGAGTCACGAGGATGTATAATAGTAGTAACGTGCAGTAGTGAAGTATGGCCAGTCGATCAAAGTAATTAAAGAATGTTAATGATATGGACTTTTGGAGAAGAGCATCAAGAAAAAATATCCAGACGTGAAAAAAATAAAAAATGATAGGATCAGAGAAATAACGGGAGTTGAAGAAGACAATAGTGGACGACATATAAAAAAATACAGAGACAATTAAAATGGTGCAAAATGTACAAAGAATGACAAATGATAGATCCTGATATGGACACCGCAAGGAGTCGGAAGAAGAGGAAGGTCGAGAAGGAGCTGGAGAGATGGAAACGACAAGGAAATGCAAAAGAGAGAGTGAGACAGAGAGAGAAAAGAGAGAGAAGAGAGAGATGAGAGAAAAGAAAGAGAAAAGAGAGAACAGAGAGAAGAGAGGGAAGAGAGAAGAGACTGATGAGAGACAAGAGAGAGAAGAGACAAGAGAGAGATAAGAGAGAGAGACGAAAGAGAGAAGAAAGAAATGAGAGAGAAGAGAGTGAAGAGAGAAGAGAGAGAGAAGAGAGAGAAGAGAGAGAAAGGAGAGATGAGAGAGATGAGAGAGAAGAGAGAGAAGAGAGAAGAGACTGATGAGAAACAAGAGAGAGAAGAGACAAGAGAGAGATAAGAGAGAGAGAAGAAAGAGATGAGAGAGAAGAGAGAGAGAAGAGAGAAGAGAGAGAGAAGAGAGAGAGAGAAGAGAGAGAGAAGAGAGAGAAGAGAGAGAGAAGAGAGAGAAGAGACTGGTGAGAGACAAGAGAGAGATAAGAGAGAGAGAAGAAAGAGAGAAGAAAGAGATGAGAGAGAAGAGAGTGAAGAGATAAGAGAGAGAGAAGAAAGAGATGAGAGAGAAGAGAGTGAAGAGAGAAGAGAGAGAGAAGAGAAATGAGAGAGAAGAGAGAGAAGAGAGAGAAGAGAGAGAGAATTACACGAAGAATTGTGGAAAAGTAGAGGATAATGGCGATTAGGAATCGGAAGGCGACGTAGAACTCTATAAAACCGAAATACTTCCACTGTCTATGCTCAAATCTCATGATTGCACTCATCTATATAAATAAAGGGGGATGCATGTCGGTACGTGGTTTCTCTACCGTTTATCCGATTGCTGTCAAAAATTTTGGTGATATCCCTTTTAGGCCAAAAAGACTGTTTCAAGAAAAAAAAAAGACTAACTGATGATGTCTCGCGATTCGCAAGAAGTTTTCCCAAAATATTTTCTTTTCTCCACCAGTAAAATTCAACGACATGAGCCTGACGCACACACACACACACATTGTATGTGTCTCCTCGCGTAGCCTGTCAAGCGAGACGACTGTAAATCTGTTTAGAGTGAAATCATTTTCAAATTTAACTAACGACGAAAAATCTAATGATAATATATATTTTTTTCATAAATATGGAAAAAATGGTTTTTTATACAATCACCCTGGTATGTGTATTCTCTATCGGAGATTTTACATGTGAAGCGACTTTTGTGAGACTATAAATCAATTAAAAATATATCCTTACGACACGTGTGATGAAAAAAAAAGAAAGGAAACCTGTCGAATTTAATGCAACTCTGAAATACGGCTGTTTCGGATAATCTAATTCTGTCGAAGTTCATCTTGTTTAAAAATTTCAGGAGTTTTACAAAATTATTTTCCAGCTGGGCGCAACTAAAAACGCGAATACGTCGTTGCTAATATTGTTATTTAATTTTCAAACGTTTTAATAACGCTGAAACGAATCTGGAAATACAAATTTTGGCTCTCGTGTAGGAATTACGACCAGGCTATAAAAAAAAGCGAAATAAAAAAAAGAACCTTGTGTTACGATATCCAATCAAAAGAATTTTATAGGCTCATTACGATATTAATTTACGCCCGATACAATTAATGATACTTATAAACAACGGGGCTAATGGATCCAATAACATTTTTTTACGCGGATGTTGGACGCAATTACTATAAAAGTTGGTTGGTTGGTTGGTTGGTTTTTACGGTCTTCGACCACGAGACTAAATTCATCTCCCGTAGAAATAAAATTATGTACCTGGAACATCGACAACTCGACAACATCCTTCATCCTCCAGTGTGTGTGTGTGTGATGTAAACGTGTGTTGTTCGCTTCTCACTTTAAATTTATGAAACCTAATTAGTGGAAAGAATTTGGCTTGTGCAATTAAATAATGCGTTTAAAAACTTGCTGCTTGAAAAAAAAAACAACATTATCTGCAATTGAACTCATGAGTTGGTTCAAAAAGAGAGATTAACGTAATTCATTTCCATGCGTTTCTTAATCTCTTGGGTAGGAAAAAAATAATAATTCGACTTATCAGGGAAGTTTAATTTTCCACCATCATCTATAATTTACAGTCACTTTTAAGCGAATGCAGGATTTCACTCGACAATTTTTTCCTGACATTAATGCTTAATTAATTCACTTCTTAAAGTACGAGGGTCTTTCCCGGTGAATGGCATGTATGTATATATAAATTCCTCTCGAGTTTCCAACCGGATGGGTCAAAGATTTTAACGGTGACGTTCACTTCAGTCTGAAGATGATATGGCAGAGCAAGGGCCATCGAAACGTCACTGTTAAAATCTTTGACATACCCGGTTGGAAACTCGAGAGGAATTTATACCATACATGCCATTCACTCACCGGGAAAGACCTCGTACTTTAAGTATGTAATGCTTTTATAATTTTGACCTTTTTTATGATTGTCGTGTAATACCCATCGACTCTCAGGAGTTAAAGGCTGCTCTGCTTTGTCCTAAAAGAAAGAGCAAAAAATTATTAATTACGTTAAACCATATGTGTATAGCTTTTGTTGTTGTTGTTGTTAATATGCTCCGTATCGTTTCGCTTGCATAATGCTTAATGGTGAGGAAGTCGTCGTCGTCGTCGTCATATAAAAATGGCGAAAAAGTATGTAATGTTTTTTATAATTTTGACCTTTTTATGATTGTCGTGTAATACCCATCGACTCAAGAGTTAAAGGCCTAGCTCTGCTTTGTCCCCCCCCCACCAAAAAAGGCAAAAAATTATTAATTACGTAAGACCAAAATGTAATTTGTTTCCCCTTTTTATGATTGTCGTGTAATATCCATCGACTGAAGAATTAAAGGCTGCTCTGCTTTGTCCTCCAAAAAAAAAGAAATCGAAAAATTATTAATTACGTCAGACCAAAATGTAATTTTTTCCCTTTTTATGATTGTCGTGTAATATCCATCGACTGAAGAATTAAAGGCTGCTCTGCTTTGTCCAAAAAAAGAACGAAAAATCATTAATACGTAGACCAAGTGAATTTTTGTCTTTTTTTGATTGCCGTCGTTCCCATGATAAGAATTAAAGTGTGCTGTCAAAAAAAAAGAAAAGTATGTAATGTTTTTTATAATTTTGACCTTTTTATGATTGTCGTGTAATATCCATCGAGACTCAGGAGTTAAAGGCTGCTCTACTTTGTCCCCAAAAAATAGAGCGAAAAATTATTAATAAGTTAGTGGCTGGTGATGAACTAAAGAAAACTGAGAACCTGGTTTAGACCTTTTTCTTTTTAAATGAACAATTTACAATCTACGTCAAAGGGAGACTTTGAATGTTTCCTTCAAAAAAATAGGGGTCATTGTAGGGGAGGAAAAAAAAGAGGATACTGTAATGGGGGGTGGCGGGGTGGGGGGGAATACAACAACACCGCCATCTATACGACATTCGCGATTATCCAAAAAAAAAAAATTATTTAGACTGGAATGCCTTTTTCCCTTTTTATGATTGTCGTGTAATATCCATCGACTCTCAAGAGTTAAAGGCTGCTCTGCTTTGTCCCCCCCCAAAAAAAAAAGATCGAAAAATTATTAATGACGTCAGACCATATGTGTATAGCTTTTGATGTTGTTGTTGTTAATATGCATCGTATCGTTTGGCTTGCGCAATGAGTGTAATGTAAGTGGAGGTGCGTGGGGCGGAGCTTGCGCGTGTTCACGTCAGAGCGCGCGCGCGTGTTTCCGAGGTCCTCGCCAGTCTCTCTCAGTCAGTCAGTCAGTCCGCTATGCTATGTAGCGCGCAACAGTTTGCCCCGCGCTTGTTTCGGTGACTTGGGCTACCTGTTGCCCCCCCACCTCTACTCTACCATCAACAGCTGTGCGCCAGCCAGCCACAGACGCTTTCTCCGGCTCACATGGCCGAGCCTTACGGTTCTGCGCGCATATAACACCACGAGATCCGCCGGACAGACAAAACGGGTAAGTGCGAAACTCACTCACTCTCTCTTTCCTCTTTACGCTTGCCGCCGCTGTCAGTCAGGTCGCCGACCCGACGCCCACACAACCCGTGATCAGCTGGGACCTCGCCGCTCTTGCGAAAATTAATTCACCACGGCGCCAGTCGCGATCCTCTCAAAAACATACTTGGATTACGTGTTTCGTGTGACGTGCAATGTGTGCAACTCGTTTTCACACCGAAATTTGAATCGCTAAATTAATTAATTAATTCTCCTTCAACTGACGTCATCACATCGCAAGCCGTGCATAACTCGGTCACCCACACTCACATCGAAGGGAGGGGGGAGAAAGGGGGAGGGTGGAGGAGGGGGAAAGGGGAGGGGGGAAATAAATAAAAATCAGTGCGTTCAAACAAACAAGAAAAATAAAAATGTACCTCGAGTAGCACCGCGGAATTGTGTGTCCTAAAAATGTGTGGTGCAGCAGCAGCAGCAGCAGCTCTATTCTATTCCATTCCACTCCACGAAAAAAAACACACACTCACACTCACTCTGGAGCTCGTAAGCCTAGTTTTTATCGAGGCGTGAAATCAATTAATCAATCTTTTTCTTTTTTTTTTTTTTTAAAAAAATAAATAATTTTATTTTTACATTACAGTTAGACTTCACCTAGAATCACTACACTACACTACACATGTCCTTCCTTGTCCATACAATTCAATTAAATTAGCCAACACTCAGTCCATGCAAATATATTCTTCAAAAATATCTTCTGAAAAAAAAAATCAGTGTATTGTTCAGTACCTGTACCTGTACAATAATTCCAAGGTTGTTTGTTGATATAATCTCCATTGAAAGATTTTATATATATATATATATATGAAAAAAAAATTAATTTAATTTGCAACTGCCAATTATTATTGCACAAAGGGTTCAAGAGCAAGGGCAGGACAAGACAAGACAAGGCTTATCTTAAAAGGGGGAGAGACAAATGGAGTAATCGAGAGATGACTTTTAAACATTTTAATTAAGTTTCAATTATCAGTCTGAGACACTAAAAAATGGTAGGGAAAATTTTTTTACGGAGGATAATAATAATAATAATAATAATAATTACGGAGTTATTTGAAATTTATTGTTTTTTTTTTAAAAAAAGAGGACACATCTTAGACGTTTACGATTGACGGAAATGCAACTTTAGTGCAAAATCATATTAAGATGAAAATTGTATATAAGTATATAGAATTGAATCTTGCACTAAACTACGTCAGAATATTTTAAACTGGTGAGGGAGGAAGAAAAATTATTTTATTTTTTTGAATGTAAATCGTATACGACACAGCAAAGGAGGGGGGAGAGAGAAAATAAAAACAGACAAACAATTTTAACGTTGAGCGAAAACCGTTATATGAATATTAACTGCAGTTTTAGCGAAATGAAGGTCGGGCGGGACTGGTTAAAATTTTTGGGAGTATGTTTACCTGTAAAAATGTTTTAGTTACTAGTGTGTGTGTGTGTGCAAAAAAAAATCAGTCAAGTGAGGGGAATGTTGATGATGTGAGCTGACAAGACATGCAGTAAAAATAAAATTTTTAACGATTTCCGTCAGCCGCAGCAATTATATATATATATATGAACATGTTCAACGTGTAAGAATACTTTAAGCATGAACGACCTGAACAAAAGATTACAATACAAGTGGGCCGATAAATTGACACCTCTGTTAAAAAATTTAACGCCCACTTAAACAGGACATCGACTTTAAAGGGTATATAAAATCGATTAATATTTATATATATATATATACTTATTCTTAAAAAAATTAAGCGATACATACTGTGTGCCACTGCCGTTTCAAAAGTAGTAACGAAAATATATTTTCAAGTCAGTAGCCACCTGTCATTAACACCAATTTCGACTCCTTAGTCATAACACTTGTTTGTTTTTTTTTAAAAAAATAAAATAAAATAAAGGCTATTTTCCCAACAACAGTTATTGCAAATGTCATAACGACGAATTAAAAAAAAATAAATCCTAAATAAAACCAAACTGCGTTTGCAAAAAAAAGCACGTATACTGCAAATTATTACAACGAAAACAAATGTCGACGTTTTAAAATCGACCGTAATCAGAGTGATGATGATGATTATTATAATGTAGAATCCGGGTTAAATAATTTTTTTTTGGTAATATTTACACAAACACATTATTTAAAATCCGATTTCTCGACGAGTGAAGTCAATATTTTTTTTAGGGAAACTTAAATCGTTTCCACAATTTCTTTTGGATTCACAATACGTCAACATCAATCAACCAATTGAATAATTTCATTTTCATTTTCATTTCCCCTCGCAGCGTGCGTTTAGTGTCGACTTATATACAGTTTTCATCTTAATATGATTTTGCACTAAAGTTGCATTTCCGTCAATTGTAAACGTCTAAGATGTGTCCATTTTTTTTTTAAAAAAAACAAACAAACAAACAAAACTTTCAAATAACTCCGTAATTATTATTATTATTATTACTATTATCCTCCGCAAAAATTTTCCCTACCATTTTTTAGTGTCTCAGACTGATAATTGAAACTTAATTAAAATGTTTAAAAGTCATCTCTCGATTACTCCATGTTTTTTTTTTCATTATCGAATTTATCAATCTATTTTCGTTCATATAGCGAAGCATATTCTCCTTAAAATTACGCATTTTACATTCAAAAAAAATTATTTTTTTCCCCCCCTCACCAGTTTTAAAATATTCTGACGACGTCGTCGTTTAGTGCTGAAAGATTCAATTTTTTATATGCCATGTTTTTGACAGACTTTTTAACGTGACAAGGGAAACCCCTTTACATTAATTATCGTGATATGCGATGACGTGTCAATAATTTGGACCGGTGATGCAAGTTCAATCTTTGATTTTTATAGTTTATTATTTTTATTTTTTTAATTTTTTTTTGTAATAAATTGTCATCATCGACTTCATGTGCTTCTTAATGGTACGTCAGAAAATAATTAATTACATTGTAATGCGGTATCAGGTTCCAAGGTTAGTTGATTAAATCTTGTCCAAGACTTTATTACAATACAAATTCTAATAACTGTAGCAGTCAAAATTCAAATTAAAGATGAGCGACTGTGCAAAAAAAAAAATTTAAACGTGCAATCAATCTTCCCCCTTGTTCCTCAGATTCACCTCAGAATCCGCACACTCTTAAAACGAGGACATCCAAACATCATTACCGTTACATTATCGAATTTATCAATCAATTTTCGTTCATATAGCGAAGCATATTCTCCTTAAAGTTACTTAAAAACCGCGTCAGCAATCGCATTTTTGCTAACTCCTGTCGAGGATTGTGTTACGTTTCGCAGTTTTGGTCGGTTTTTCAGTTTGGCTTCAAATATTTTTATGTATATACACGACAGATTGAGTCATCGTCAATTTCAAATAAATTTCGTTGGTCGAGTGAGTACACAAATAACCTACGACGGGGGTTGGTGACCTTGAATCAACAATCACAACGCCCGAAAGTAAGTGAGGGGGCAGGACAAACCCCGCGTTTCTGACCCCCCCCCCAAAAAAATTAATTATGTAAACAATTTCCATATATATCTATATTTTTTTTTTGAATTCGAAAACCAAGTGTTGGGGTTATTTTTTTTTTGGCCGCTCAGACGGTATATTTTTTTTTATAATTGCACGTATTTTTAAGGTTTTTTCCTTCTTTTTTATTAAATTTTATTTAAATTTTTTAGTTACAATCCAACTTCCCCTCACCATGCTTTAACCATACGTTTGGGAAACTACTCGTACCTTGGTAATAGATTACAATGACTTGACAACTACTACGTAATTAAATAAAAAAAATTTTTTTTTTTTAGAAAACTGGAATAGTTACGATTGGCTGCCTGCCTGCCGAAATCTTGCACACTTTACCTAGAGTACAAACATATATCCTCCTTACATTATTTATTTTATGTAACGCGCTGTACAGAAAAAGTAATTAATTAGTTGTAATCGTATAGTTTCCAAAGTTAGTTGATTAAATCTTGTCCAAGACTTTATTACAATACCAATTCTAATAACGGACGAAAATAGGAGGGTTTAAATAATTATATCACACCTTTTTCTCTTAATCATTCTTACTGCTATTATATAGGGCAAACTGAAAGGTCCACGAGGAATCCAAAATCAAAGATTTGTACCCGATATAAAATCATCTTAATTCCGTACATTATTTTGGAAGATTTTAGATATTGACACAAGTTACTTTTTTTCCAAGAATTATGTCACTAGTCCTTTTTTTTTATTAAATCTGACATCACTGTAAATAACAGCATGAAACTCGACGGTAGGCCTAAAAAAAGTGTGGTATTCAATTTTTTGCTACCTAACTATTTTTGTCTCTTCTTTCATCGCTCAATTGAAGATTTGTAATTTTAAGAGTGAACGCCGTTATTTGTTTAGTTCCATTTCACGTTGCCCCTTTTTTGGGGGTTGTTACTTTGACGACAGCGCGATTAAAAATAGATTGACCTCGGGGAATTTTTTTTTATTTTCCTGCGAAGGTCGCAGATCAAAGCGCTTAATGGATGGGACATACGGCGGGACAAACAGCGTCGTCGAACAATCGCCGAGCGTTCCACCAGCTGTTTTCCTGAAGCCCCGTTCGTTTGTTATCACACGTAATTTACGTGACATCAGCGGCTTCCGACACACACGGAAACACAAGGAAAGCCGTCTAAATATTTTTTTTATGGCGCCATAACTAACGACCTTGCCATTGTAATTTCCCGTTGCTGCAGTTTATAGCTAGTTTATTATTATTGAATTAAAGCCCTTAGCATCGTGTCGTTTCCACGACTGTTAATGTGATTCTCTTTATAGACACGTAAAAAGGTGTAGTCGTGAACTATTTTTATATCGGTTTCAGTGAAGTCGATACGGGTACAAACGGTACAAGCGGCGATAGAAGTTTTTATATTTTAAGATTAATATATAGTTTCTTTTTTTACTTAGTTTTTGTGTTCATTACCTGAAATAAAGCTACTTCCAGTAGTATTTAGAACGTAGCAGTCAGTGGATTCATAAAAATTGCACCTACAGATTAACAGCTTCAACAATTTTTGCTTTCGAAACTGGACTGTCTTTCTTTTTTTTTTAAAAAAAACACAGGAATTAAAAAAAAAATCTTAAATAAATCTTTTTTTTTTACGATGTAACCGAGTGATTGATTGACTTTAGAAAGGATTCCGTGTGATAAGATGAAATAACTGTCATGGCGATGAACGTAACTACTTGGACGAGTGGGAAAATTAACTTCCGATTGGTTGTTGTGCTTGAACGTGTGTGTGTGTGTTTGTTTTTGTTTTTGTTTGTGTTTGTGTTTTTATTTTATTTTTTATTTTCTTCAAGTGATTCAACTGAGCTCTTTAGAAAAGTGCATCGTAAAATTATTTAACGACGTGTGTTTGAACAACTCGACGAGGAGGAGGAGCATGTGTTGTTTTATATTTTCTAATGTTTGTTCTTGAAGACATAACGTTTCACAAAAAAAAAATTGTGGATTGTTATAGGGATTTCAAAACGCCGTGTGGAAGAAAAAAATCGTTAATCGTCTTAAATTGACTTTGGTGGATTATTTTCAGTCATTAAGTAGCCGATTATCAATCGTGTTTTGTTGATATATATATATATATATAATGGGGGAAAGGACAGAGAGATAGAAAGAAGATGACTTACCTGAGAGGTTCATAGATGGTAGACACCTTGTGTGAGGTTTAGAGAACTTGAATTTTCGGAGGCACCTTCCCCCTCCTCCTTCATCAGAAAGTTAGGAAGACATTTCCAGTGATCGGCTAGCCGACGACTCTCTCTCTCTCTCTCTCTCTCTCTATATATATATATATATATATATATATATATAAAATTGTACTCGTAATTCTAATGCGAAAAATCGAAAGAAAAAAAAAGAAGATTAGTTGCGACTGAACGTTTTGTCTTTGACGGTCAGATGGTTGATAGATATAATAATCTATTTTTTTTGGGTATGTTATTAATAGAAGTTTAAACACATCATATTCTTTAAAAAAAATAAGTCCGGGGAAAGAAAGGAATAATACAGAATGTCCCAGTTTTTTACGGAAATCTGTGTGACGTCACTGAGCATTTAAAAAATGTTGGGGGGTGGCGGGGCAGAATATGTCAGATGGTTGATAGATATAATAATCTATTTTTTTTGGGTATGTTATTAATAGAAGTTTAAACACATATTCTTTAAAAAAAATAAGTCCGGGGAAAGAAAGGAATAATACAGAATGTCCCAGTTTTACGGAAATCTGTGACGTCACTGAGCATTTTAAAAAAAGTCATTTTTTAAAATTAATTGACGCAATAAAGGGAAACGTAATTTGACGTGGCTGCTGCTGCACCAACCAACCCATTAAAGTTCAACTGGAAGCGACGACGACGTGAGCCAATCGCGCTCGAGCAACAGGTCTTACACAATCGTCTCGGGATAAATCGAGACTGTAGTGACACCATCACATTCAGTCACGTTCTCTCCTCCTGCCTTGCTTGCTTTGCTTTTTTTTTGCTTTTGGCCCCGCGGTTCCACACAATCACCGATGGCTACGGGGGGGAGGGGGGTTCGGGGGGTGTCACCTCCTGATTTTTTTTTTCGCGAGTTACGCTCATGCAAAGTCTTGTATCACTGTCTGCCCCACCCACGGTGTCGGTGCTAGCAAGTCTGTGTCCTGGGTGGGGGGCGGACCAGCCCTTGGGGTAAGGCAGCGTCACTCTCGTCGTTGCGGGGGCGGAGTGCATTTTTTTTCCAACAGGTCAAAAACTCGGGTGTAGGAGCCGCACGCAAGCAAATTGAGCATATAAATTTCCGCAACTCGCGAGCCGGTCGATCGGTCGGTCGGGTGGAGGAAGTGTCTCGGAGCAGCAATCCTTGGCTGACTCGGCCGGCCGGTTTTCAACAGTCGCGTGAGCACCTTCGGCGAGGAGACCCTCGAGGCTCTATACACCCGCATTCGCCCCGTAAAGCCACCTCTGGCAGGTGCTTGGGCCCTTTCCCAGTCTTCCTGTGAATCATAACTATCAACCTGTCTGTCTTCCCCTTCCTCAACCGGTCAATTTTGTAATTAATCCCGGTCCGGTCCGGGACGCTTCCGCAATTTCCCGCGGCGTAAACGATTTTCCTGGACGAGGTCGAAGCCGCAATAAATCCCTTTTGCTTCAGACGTTCCGTCTTTTGCCTTGATACTCCAGACGTCCAATTCAAACAAAGTCCCCTTTTTTTTCTTCTCCCCCCCACATTTTCCAACTACTTTTTAAGCTATTTGGAGATCGAGTGAAGGTAAGTAATGCACAAAGTTTTCTCGGGGCTTCCAACCGGGTGAAAACACAGTAGTTCCACGACGTTTCGGCAGCTGTCGTTGCTACCACCTTCTGGTGAAGATTGCTGCCACCTTCTGGTGAAGATTGCTACCACCTTCTGGTGAAGATTGCTAATGAGCATTTGCATAAATCGTAATTCAAAAAAAAAACAATGCACCTTTCACATTCGCATACACACACAAAAAAAGAAAATTATTTCGCGTACACCACTTTTTTTTTTCATTCGTTCAATGTCGACAAATAATTTTCACTTGTGTGTGTGTGTGTGTGCGCGCGCGCGCGAGTAATGTATTGCACAGTACACGGAATATTGCAGAAGCTCAGCAAAACGAAATGTCAGAACAATGTCAAGCTGCGACGCAACAAAACTGCGCTTGTTGTTTAAAATCATATTCCATAAAAATCCTATAGAGAAGCACAAGCTTCAAGGATGATGATGTGGAACACGAGTCAGTTTGGTTTTTTGCATTTTATTGAGTTATTCTGCACACGGTTCTGATAGAATATATATATATATATAATTCATCAAGCTGTTTCGCTGCAAACGGTTTCAAGAATCGGTAAGTTCTTCTCCCATTCGGTAACTTTGTCCACCTTTTTATTTTTATTTTTTACCAAATGTCTCTCTCTCTCTCTCTCTCTCTCTCTTATATTGAGCTCGTGTGCCTAAAATATACGTTAAATTTTGTAAAGTAAGAGCCTCTTCCTATGGTGTTAAGTAAAAGATGCATAAAATTATATATGTAATGCACGTGTGCGGATGGATGTAGTTTTATATGTTCCCGTTATTCGCGATTAATCCTCTTGAGTCTCGTAGAGTATTCAAGGAACGAAGGTTTAATGTCAGGTCTTTAGGTAACCTTTAGGAGGGGTTAATTCGTGGTTAGAGCCAATAACAGATGCAGATGTGCCAACCTACTCGACGTTGCGGCCCACGGATGCTGGAGGCTGGAGAATGTGTTGGCAAATCCACTTCATCTTCGCAGATATCAAGGACGTTTGTTGTAATAATACTACCTTCTCATTCACCAAATTCGGTCCATACTTGATTTAGCAGCTATCCCTTCTTGACGTGTAGACTGCGATAGAAGCAATGTGCTTTAATATACGGGTAATTTATATAACTTTTATTTTTTAAAAAAATAATTAGCCCCACAATTGGATGGAAGCCGTTTATAATTTTTTTAAAAAAAAATTTACGTCCCGGTGTTGCACGGAAATTTGTAATATTTAATTAAATTATCGGGGGACATTATATTTTAAAGGGCAATAAATAATAATAATGATAATGATGACGTACATGAATTAAAAATAAACATTTAAAATTTTTTCAACAAAGATAAGATAAGATAAGATTTATTGGATCCATTAGTCCTCTATTGAGGAAATAGGACAAGTCAAAGAATATGTTATACATATCACACTAAGAATACGAATATAAGAAGAAGAAAAAAAATGGATACAACATATGATGAGTAAAGAAAATTATGCGTATACAATATGATAAATAAAAATAAAACAAAGCAGAGCAGAGCAAACAAAAATATGAATACAACATATCAAGAATATGAGTACATAAAACAATAAGAGAGAGATGGTGAAAAGAAACTATGTATACAATGAGAGACAAATAAAAGAAAGTATACGTAACATATACAAAAGATATAATTTCTAAATAAACAAGTTCTATACAGAAGACACAATTTGTACCTTCTATATATATATATATATATATATATATAAAATTGATAAATATTATTACATCCTATACTAAAAAAATTAGTGTTCTAATAATGTTCTTCCATAATTATAAATATCTACCCCTATGATAATACATTCAGCTTATTCATAAATTCTTCAACAGAGTAGAAGGAGTGAAGTTAGTTAGTTCATATTTTTAATTGTTTAATGGAGGTGGGAAGTTTATTAAATATGCTAATAGATGGCATTGTAATGTAGTACACCCTTTTTGTATTACGGTTAGAGACTTCCCTTCCTTCCTTCCTTCCTTGTGTAAATTTGTTTTTTACTTGTGGTATCAAAGTCATGTAACATATCTGAAGAGGTTACTGTTATTAATAACAAATAATAACATGAGTGATTGTATATATGCATGCTGGCAGCAGTTTTCTTGGAAAAGTCGTCCCCCTACAAAAGATGTTTTCTGTGAGACCTGACATCATAATATTCTTCTGACACCCTTTTTTTGCAGTTGAAATATTTTATCTTTTCTCCCTGATGCATTGCCCCACAGAATATTATTATTATTATAATAATACCACCACCATGATGTGTCATTATAGACTGTGGAAAAAATATGCAAAAAAATAAACTAATTTTTCTTATTATTTAGGATCACTAAAACTTGACATAAAATTCTCCTCTAAGAGCAAAGGTGGTTGTTGCCGCCGCCGAGCCTAGGAGAATATTAATATGATCCTCCTCCAGTTTAATTTATTGTCCATGGATATGTGTGTATACCTAAAATTTTTTGTACATTCAACTTGAGTTATTTGTTGTTGCTAGTTTTATTGAGTTCAAATTGGCATTCTTTTTTCTGAAACTGCCTTGAAGTGGTGAAGTTTTTTTTTATCATCACAATTGGCTGAAAACCAACCAGTGAAGCATCTGGCTCGATAAAGGGGTAATGGTTGATTTAACACAGTAACTTTATTATTATTATTTGCACAGCCGTTGCTTTTGTGTTACATATTACGTCACTCCATGGCACCAAACCCCCAATGCTGAGTGGAAAAGGCGTTTGCTCTCTCTCTCTCTCTCTCTCTCTCCAGTGTGAGAAAGGAGGGAGCTTTCCTGTAGGGCTCTTAGGAAGAGCTTCTTGTCTGGAAGCAAACCCTCTTCTCCCAGAGACGGTGTATTAGGAACTTGTCCTGGCTGGCATTCGCCTCGAAATAATTGAGAAAAGGGTGCAACATGTCCAGAGGCATTCATCACTCGAATTGTGACTTGATCTGAAGCTCAGGCCATCTTTCGGGGCAGTTGGTCTTTTAGGGATCAAACTGAATGTTGGTACAATCATCTCCCCTTAACTTGGAGGAGAGAGAGAAAAACAAAGCCGAGAATTGGATTTAATCTGTCAAACCCGAATTTCTCCCTAAACCCAGAATCTGATATCTGCATAAACAGAGTTGCCCCGTAAATATCCCGAACAGTCATCGTCGTTATCCAGGCACTTGTCGTAAAGTGAAACCTTTTTTTCTGTAGATTATAATAGAATAATAATCATATTCCTGTAGATCCTGTAAAGAAGAAGCTAAGCTTTCAAGGATGTGTGGAATGTAGTCAGGTTGTGTTGTACACATTTATTACACAATTTTATTATATAAAAGATAAATAAATACACTTATAACAAATTTTTTTTGTAACCAAAATAGAAAGGCGATTTCCAACATTATTATTATTATTATAAACTAATTACTCGGCGTCTCCGATTTTTTTTGTTATAAATTCCTTTACTGAATAGAAGGAGGAGTGGCTAAGTAAAAAAAAAAGAGGATAATTCAAATCAAGAGGCCGCCGGTGTGATGAATGCCTTTCCTCGTGTTTCGCTTCATCGTTATTAAAATATGTTTCCCACCGAGGAATTTCGTCCTCACTCATGATTGCTTCCTCAAGCATCTCGCACACAGTTGCCTCCAAACGTTTGAGCGCTTTCAAGGAACCTGATATCACAGTCGTTCAACTGTTTTGGAAATTTTTAAAACACTGTAAATGATGGGGGTGGGGTGGGGAGGAATATTAATTAATGAATTTAATAATTGGGTTTAAATATATACATTTATTAGTTGTAAACAGAATAATTTTTAATATATGGTTCATGCGTGTGTATATATTATGTACAAAAATAATTAATTAAAATGGGATTGTATTTAAGATCTCAGGGGTATTAATGGTTTGGGGAGTGTTGACCCACGTGTAGCAAGCAGATTTTTTTCTGTTCGTTGACGAACGAACCTGAGTTGTTTTCATATGCGTTGTCTCGCTGTAATTTCCGTTCTGTGTTGTGGAACTTGAAGCGGCACAAAGTCGTGCTGCCGGAATCGAGGAAACTCTGTTTTTTTCCCTCTCTTTCTTCCCTTGTTGTTAAGACCTTTCTTCCCTGCTTCCTGGACTGATCAAAGCATGGTACACCTCTCCGCTGCCACCTCACCAATCTCCTTTCTCCACCAGTCTCCTTCAATCTCCTCTCGCCATCACCTTGTATCACCTGCAAAAATCTGTCCTAAAATTGTCTCCGCCAGCCTCTTTAAAACCTTGTCCCCCCACTTATCCGACACCTATCACTAAGGTGGCAGGGCATTGATATTCTCCAATAATCTGTAATTTCTAATTCTCTAACGTGCATCAGTTCATTGGAACGCAAATTAGGTTATTCGATCTGAACTCTACCGGGTCTGAAAAAAAGAGTTTCACACCAAACGTTCTTTCGAGTACTTTTTTGGAAAGAAATTAGATTGTGAGACTGCTTTGGAAAGTTCCAAATGACCAACAACTATCATGACATGACTCAATAACTTTTTTTCCGTACTTAAGTTTGTGTTATAATAACAAGAAATAGTAATATAGGAAAGCCGATCCTACTGTGGTTGTAGTGGCTAGCCTGCCTCTAGTTGCTGCTGCTGCCTCACAACCAACCCCCGGGGTTCGAATCCTGGCCTGGCATGGGGCTTGGATGTTTGTTGTGTCGTCATCATGGTCGACAAGACCAGGGAATTAAGGACTGTTTGTTGGAGGAGGAGGATCGATGATACGCTGACTGACGACCACCACGTGTGTGTGTGTGTGTCACTCACTCCAAAATTCGGAATGTGTCATGCAAGATTTGACAGTCAGTCCGCAGTCGTCGACTCCTCGGTAGGCCCAGGCCCAGGCCCTTCCCTCCCTCAATGGGGCTGTAGAGCCATGGAGGAAGGAAAAAAAAAGAAAGAAAAAATATATATATAGGAAAAGTTACCTTTTAACTGATAATGATATCAATTTGCAACTTTTACCCTTTAAACAATAAGTTTGACGCGAAGAAGAATTTTTTATATAACAGACCCTCGAAGGATTCACGTGAACCCATTATTTTTACGCTTGAATATCAGCAGCGTTTTGACTGACGTGACATTATTACTAAGCCGTGGCTCAGGTCTGATCTTTCAGAGGTATAACGAACAGATACTGAGAACTAAAAAAAAAATAAAAAATTGGAAATTCTCATAAAAATTTCATTTGCCGTGTATTTATTTGCGCAGCGCTAGTAACGAAGATTGACAACATATCCTCTTAGAGTGGTGGCTCGTTGTCCTACCCCCGCTGTATCAATCAATTTATTGTTTGCATCTTGGGCAAACGCGAAGCAACAGGTGCGGGCGGAATGCAAAGCGGAAAATAAAGAAAAAAGAAGAAGAAGAGGAAGGGGACGGGAGAGACTCTGAAATCAATAAGGAATACGATGGGAAGCCCCAAACTGTTGCGCGCATAAAGGGGACCCGAACTAGCAAATTACGGGAAAAAAATAACACAAATATTTAAAGTAAGTAAGTAACTACTTAATGCAATTAGAGGCACAATGTTGTTGTATTTATACTGGAAAAAAATGACCAACTTCAACGTAAAAATGATTGTTTTAAGCAGTTTGCATGATCGTACTGTTAGTGTGGATTGTCGGAGTATTAGGGCAAGATGTCAAGAGGGCGCACGTGCTATTTTTTGCCCCGCAGAGGATTAGCGTTCGACCTGGTTCATCATCGACGTGAGGAACCGGTCTATCTAGCAGCCCAGGATAAAGGCAGGAAAAAATTTCGTCAAATGGGGTGGGATGATTCAATTGGACGTCACGAGCACGCGACATAACAAAAAAAAATGGAAGTTGCTAGACGTGGTGACGGGGGAGGAAGAGGTTGAGGTTGAGGTAGCGGAAGGATCAGCCTGGATGTAGTTGGAGGATAATTTTCCCGATAGTTACGAGCAAAGGCGCGTATTAAGAACCAGGGATGAATTCCGAGGGATGATGATGGATGATGATGATGATCCAAACAAACTCCAACGCCGCCCGCAGTTAATCCTTTAATTTTTTTTTGGAGTCTCAAGCTCTTGTGAAAGCTAATTGTTAACATTATTAATCAAGAGAACGTGGGCTTTCCCCGAAAGAAGATGGCAGAGCAAGCCATGGAAAACGTTGTGTTCAAACTCTCTATACTTACCCGGTTGAAAAACCCCCGAGGATTGTTCATGAATTATTAATCAAACTTAATTTTTTTTATAGAATTCAAAGGATTAAAACCCCGGTTTAAACATAACTTTACAATTAAAGATGGAAGGTTTTCCCCTGTGTATATTTCTGAATAAACAATTCTCGGGGGTTTCCACCCCGGGTTAAATGGGAGGGTGTTTAAGCCAACGACGGCGTTGTTTCGAGGGCCTACTCTGCCATCGTCCTCAAGTCATTTAACCTGAATTGTTTATTAGTAACTTTACAATGTTTCAAAAATGCAACGGGAAACATTCTTATTAAACTTTCGTAACTTACTTAATTTTTTTGTTGTTGTTGTCTTCTTCATTTAATCTTCTAAAGCATTTTCCTAATGTTACTTTATTCCAGATCTCATTTTATGCACCAATTTTTTTTCCCCGATGCAATTGGCGTATTTTAATTTCCCAGCGTCTCCCGACTCCTTTAAACCTCTGGAAATTTTTTATCCCCGAAACTTGAGGTTGTTTTTTTTTTGAAGCAATTCAGCGGTCACGCCCTTCGGTTATCCACCATTAAGTATTTATTTTCGTTTCGGGGGGTTGTTTTTTTTAACGCAGCGTTACGTAGGTTGATAAAAATTGTAATTCGACCTTCTTCCCCTAGAATTGGATGTATTCGAACGGGTATTGGAATCTTTATTTCTTGTTATAGAATATTTCCTGTGTTATTCCTGTATTGTATTGTATTTATTAAGTCTACAAATGGAGGCAGATACATAGAACTTATACGGAAAGAAGTGTGTGTTATACCTCGGGAAACGTTACGTTTTTGAGTGTCTGCGTCATCCATATTTTTTTGTTTTGCTTTTTCTAGATTGCTGCTAGACTATTTCCGTGCCGAGATTTACGCACTCGCCCTAGATTGCTTAACCGCGCGGTTTCTACTTTACGATTTAGACGTTAAGTTATTAAAACTTTAATGTTCCCTCTTGTGCTTCCTTCCTTCCAGCAGCCAGCAGCCTCCAGCCTCCAGCCTCCTCTTCTCTCTGTAAGATTTGCTGACGACCCTCCTAAAATCATGACGGACGCTGTTGCTCCAACAATTTTTTTTCCCCCTAATTTACTAGACGCTTTACGAAATTGTGACCAAAAATAAATTTTTTTTTGATCGAAAAACTTTCCCTGATGACGACGACGACAGAAAAATATTGTTTTGGACTCTCGGGCCACATGTCAAGCTTCTTTGTAAATCTTCCTAAATATGATGTTCTTGCGATGTTGTTAAATAAAATTTACGACACTAAAAAAATTATATATATATATATATATATATATAGCTGACCTACTGTGGTTGGTGTAGTGGCTAGCCTGCCTCTAGTTGCTGCTGCCTCACTCACAACCCAGGGTTGGAAACCATGCATGGCGCTTGGATGTTGTCATGGTCGACAAGACCAGGGATTAAGACTGTTGGAGGAGGATCGATAAGTCGCTGACCACCACCATTGTGTGTGTGTGTCGTCACTCGAAATTCGGAATGTGTCATGCAAGATGACAGACAGTCAGTCCGCAGTCGACTCCTCGGTACGGTAGGCCCAGGCCCTCCCTCCCTCTCAATGGGGCTGTAGAGCCATGGAGGAAAAAATAAATAAATAATTTTATTTTAAAAACAATAAATATAAAATTATATATATATATATATATATATATTGTAACATGAATAGTTACACTTAACAATGCAGGCCAAGTGAAAGATTATTACAGCTTATAGACATCAACCTGAACCCAACCAAGGGTCTTATACATTTTCTTACTGGTCATGGGTCAATACGGACCAATATCTGGGAAGAATAAATAGCAGACCAGACATTCTATGTGCCTGTGGAGAGAGAGAGAAGAGAGAGAAGAGAAAACAGGGAGAGAGAGAAGAGAGAGAGGAGAGACAGGAGAGAGAGAAGAGAGAGAAGAGGGAGAACAGGGAGAAGAGAGAAGAGAGAGAGAAGAGAGAAGAGAGAGAAGAGAGAGACAGAGAGAGAAGAGAGAAGAGAGAGAAGAGGGAGAGAGAAGAAGAGAGAGAGAGAGAAGAGAGAGAAGAGGGAGAGAGAGAAGAGAGAGAAGAGAGAAGAGGGAGAAGAGAGAGAAGAGGGAGAAGAGAGAAGAGGGAGAAGAGAGAGAAGAGAGAAGAGAGAGAAGAGAGAGAAGAGAGAAGAGAGAAGAAGAAGAAGAAGAGAGAAGAGACAGAGAGAGAAGAGAGAGAAGAGAGAAGAGAGAGAAGAGAGAGAAGAGAGAGAAGAGAGAGAGAAGAGAGAGAGAGAGAGAAGAGAGAGAAGAGGGAGAGAAGAGAGAGAGAAGAGAGAGAGAGAGAGAGAAGAGAGACAGACAGACAGAGAGAGAAGAGAGAGAAGAGAGAAGAGAGAGAAGAAGAAGAGAGAGACAGAGAGAGAAGAGAGACAGACAGACAGAGAGAGAAGAGATTGAGAAGAGAGAGCGATAGGAACACCGGAACACGCCATACTGGAATGCCCCAATTATGAAGGTAGACAAGACAATAAGAGTGAGAAACCTTAAGAAAAGAAAGACTATGGGAAATAATAAGAAACCCACAAGTCACTCAGCCATAGCGGCTCTAGAAAATTTGACAAACCTTGACATCCGCTTTAGAACTGACAAAATACAGTGGACTAAAAATAATAGAATCTTAAATATTACATCATCATAAGAATCAACAATATACTCATCATCATCATCATCATCGGACTTTCGGGGGGACTTTCAAATCCAGGAACCGGATGAGTTAGTATAAGGACCAAAAAAATATGGACATCATAACATAAAATAAGAATATAAATTGTAGTAATAGTAAGATTATTCAAGTAATTATCTTAAACCAAATTACATAACTCTGTTAATACAAATTACAGTCATAAATAATTAGATTATTATTATTATTATGACTATCCGAGACTTTCCATTTCGCAGAGAGAGAATGAGACTGAGAGAGAATGACAAGCGGTCGGCTTTAAGGGCCACTGCTCTGTCTCGTGGTAAAATGTTTTTAACAAGGTCCAAAGAGCCACCGACCGAAAGGCTGACGACGAGTTTATCGATCAGCCCTCTGGAGGCAGACCAATGACGATGAGCTTCAGAGCAGGAGACAAATACAAGGTGGTGTTTGCCAATGAGGCAAAGTTCGGAGCACATACAGGCGCATTGTATTATAGTACGTGTATGTGTGTGCGCGTGTGTGGTGCAGTGACAGATTCACGTTTAAAATAAGTGAAATATGAGTACGTCCATTCTAAATAACATATCACGACTCGATTTTTAATAATTAAAAAATAATAATATTCTTCTTCTCATTATTATTATTATATTTGTTGACTGAATCAAAAAAAAATTTCTCTGTCTAGAAGGAGAAATAAACGTTGATGATAATGTCACACAAGCCATTTTAAAATAACACTTTGTGGACGTGTATGTGCGCGAATGATAGCAATTCACGGCAACTTTAATTAAGACTAAAAACCATATTCACGTTACGAAGGAGGTAATTAATTGTCACTGAAAGAAAAAAAAACACTATTTGCGTGAAAACTATCCAATGTACCGAAGATTATTGTTTCATCTTACTTAAAAAAAAAAACTATTTCCCAGTTATTGAAACGTTTTCAACCAACGCACGTCCAGCAGAGGTTCGCGGTCAGAAAATTATTTTCTTCAGCAAATGTGGAGTGCGAAATTAGAGCGACATTTATGAGAGGAGAAATGATCATGGTCCCCACCCCTCCCTCCCCCCCCCAAAAAAAAATAAAAATAAGGGGAAAAAATTAGACTGCATTAGTTTCCAAGTAATACACCGATTAGTTTAATCTAATAGAATGTCGAAGTCGAATGTTCCTGAGTAAATAGTTCTTGGAGGGGCTCTCTTGACTCAAGAAGCGAAAGGAGGACGACATCTTCACCATCGAAACGTCGCGTGGCAAAATGCAAAAACCTGGGTGGAAGCCCGACAACTATTTACTTTGTTTAATCTTTTATCTTATTAGGTCGGCGGTTGAATAATTTACAACAACGCTTGATCGTTCAGCTCATCATTATTACAACTTCAATAAATAAATAAATAAATAAAACCGGGCTTTGCTTCACCGGGGACTGCGACTTTGAATGCAGTGCTCTGAAAATCTATTCGAAACTCTGTACCCTTTTCCAAGTCCCAACAACGCGAAATTTTTAAGTACTGGCTGTATTGCTCAGAATTTCCCTGCGTATATATATATATATATTGTAGAAGATCCGGCGTTCCTCCGTATTCGAGGATTTAAATGCTTTTTGGGCGCCAGGTATTTTTTAATAAAAATACCAAAAAAGTGGATTTTAATAGCTTTAATCCATTTCAGAACATGAGAAAAATTATCACTACAGGGCGTGGTCTTTCTCCTTCTCCTTTCACTACCCCATGACGACTGACTCGAGTCTCGCCAGACTCCACATTGTTGGCCCCGAGTTGCGACAATTGCAACTACTCGCAAGCTGCTGGCCCGCATTGTTGCGTGTAACTTAACATGTTACAATATATTTATATGAGTGAATTTTTGTAAAACCTAATGTAATTTTGACTAAGGGCGTTGGTCAGTCAAATTGTTTACGACTGGTGTTTCAGTGAGTGTCATTAAAAAAATTGTACAATTTTTTTAATTCATTGGGATGGGGCGAGGATAATTTCAAACGCTGCAACATATTTTCTGTATTCTCATGACTAATTGCTAAATATTTTCCATCATAGACTCTGGCCATTACTCTCTTGGTTAATGTAATCGTAGATTATTTCTCATTAAATTTGATAAGAAAGCTCGTGTATTTTTAAGTTCCACGCTCTTCGTTGCTCATACTCTAGAGAGTGACCGCACCGTTTTCTTGATCGATACTGTGAGCGCTTCACGGGGCGAAACGTCATATGGTCATTAGCGGAGAAAGATTACACCATATTCCTCCCCCCACCTCGTGGTAAACACGGACGAGGTAAACTAAAATAAACGGCTGGTAATTAATAAACTTTTAATGGACGCTTTCTCTTTAAAAACGCGTTACATTTCTTCCATTTTTTGACAACCTCTGCCATTTTCCTGTATTTTACCGTCATTTGAGTTTCAGTAGTGTGAGTTAGTCGCAGCTGGCTTGATATAGAGACAGCTTTGTGAATTATCCCTATCGACCGCAGGTTATATTTCAATTTTTTAAATAATTGTTTTCTTTTTTTTTTTTCATTTTTCGAAATTAACGCCTAACAATTAGCTGAATATTCAATTTAGTAGTTAAATGTGACACATCTGTTTCTTTTTATGTATCGACACTAAACGTTTATTAAAAGCTTTTAGTATAACCTTCATAAAGGATTAATCGTTTTCGTTAATTCAGTAAGAAAAGTAAATGGGCCCTAAATAATAGTAGTACCTTTGGGGAATCCACGTCAATGTCTCCAATCAGAATGAAATAATTTGCCAGAATAGGACGACAAATAGGCTGTTGGGTGTTCCAATAAGTTCCAATAAGTATTTCATTTTTTTTTTCTGAAAAATAAGAAGGTACAATGCTTTATTGCTAATAAAATTATTAGTATGATGAAAAAAAAAGAGGATTTTTATGTTAAAGTAGCTGAGTGCTTGGTGATGCCCTGGAATTCATTCGTATAATCCCCCGCTACGGTGTTTAATTCGACAGCAATCCCTTTGTCAACACGTGATTAAAATCATCAGCGAGGGCGCCACGTTTTTGAAAATTTACCTTTTCACCTTCCCCCCCCTCCCATCTACCAATTTATGGGAGCTGAATTTAATCACATAACCAGTGCGTTGACAGTACATTATTAATCGTGTCGAGAAATATCCTGGTACCTCAAGTAAGCACAGTCCAGCAAAGGTTGAAACTACAGATTATTACTGGAATAATTATAGCTGGAAAGTGCGTTACAATATTTGAATAATAGTGAAATAATTTTTTTTTGGACAAATAAACGATTTAATCATCCTCTTTGTGACTATTTTTATCATTTTAAATATGAAATATTACGACGTTTCGTCTCACATTTGACACTTCTTCAGGTAAAAATTTAGCTGCCAATGGAACTGAAAAAAAGAGGTTGATACGACGTTTCGTCTCTCATTTGAGACATCTTCAGGTAAAAATTTAGCTGTCCATGGAACTGACAAAAGAGCCTGATTATATAGTTTAGTGTTTAATGTTTTTATGCAAATCATAAACATCAAATAACTTATATAAGTATTACTGTTGAAAGATGGAGCAGCGTTATAATCGCGAATAGAAGAAGAATATTTTTTCTCATAAAAAAAACATGATTATCAGAAATCCTTTCAAGGAAAACTGTTTCTGACAAGTGGTAATATTATTTTCAAAATTTTATCATCGTTTTCGCTTATGAGGCGAGCAAAGAAACAAAAACAAAAACGGGCTACACGAGTTAATGAGGAGTTCGTTGTGAAATTAGAGAGAGAGAGAGAGGAATAGAGAGAGATAGGAATAGAGAGAGAGGAATAGAGAGAGAGGAATAGAGAGAGGAATAGAGAGAGGAATAGAGAGAGGAATAGAGAGAGAGGATAGAGAGAGAGGATAGAGAGAGGATATAGGATAGAGAGAGAGAAATAGAGAGAGGAATAGAGAGGAATAGAGAGAGATAGAGAGGAATAGAGAGAGGAATAGAGAGAGGAATAGAGAGAGGAATAGAGAGAGGAATAGAGAGAGGAATAGAGAGAGGAATAGAGAGAGGAATAGAGAGAGGAATAGAGAGAGGAATAGAGAGAGAGGAATAGAGAGAGAGGATAGAGAGATAGAGGATAGAGAGAGAATAGAGAGAGGAATAGAGAGAGAGGATAGAGAGAGAGGAATGGAGAGAGAGGAATGGAGAGAGAGGAATAGAGAGAGGAATAGAGAGAGGAATAGAGAGAGGAATAGAGAGAGGAATAGAGAGAGGAATAGAGAGAGAGGAATAGAGAGAGGAATAGAGAGAGGAATAGAGAGAGGAATAGAGAGAGGAATAGAGAGAGGAATAGAGGATAGAGAGAGAGGAATAGAGAGAGAGGATAGAGAGAGAGGAATAGAGAAAGGAATAGAGAAAGGAATAGAGAGAGGAATAGAGAGAGGATAGAGAGAGAGGAATAGAGAGAGAGGAATAGAGAGAGAATAGAGAGAGAGGAATAGAGAAAGGAATAGAGAGAGAGGAATAGAGAGAGAGGAATAGAGAGAGAGGAATAGAGAGAGAGGAATAGAGAGGAATAGAGAGAGAGGAATAGAGAGAGAGGAATAGAGAGAGGAATAGAGAGAGAGGAATAGAGAGAGAGGAATAGAGAGAGGAATAGAGAGAGAGGAAGAGGAAGAGAGAGTCTTAAAGACGTCATTAAATATTTCTCATTTAGCAGCACTGCTTCTTAATGTTTGGTTTTAAGTTCACGGAGAAGAAAACAATATTTTTTTTAAAGTGAGTGTACAGCTTAATACATATTAAGGAACGCTGTTGAAATATAAATGGTGTTTATTTCCTAATTTATCATGCCGGTTTGTTTCTTACATCGATTCCAAGACTCCTTAGTAAAGCTATGGCGGCGAACCATTTTTTTCTAAAGTATGAGCGTCACTTTAAGTAAGTTTGAAAGCGCATTTACAAATGTCAATATTTGCTTGGTAAATCGCTGATTGCGCAGACGAGGATTTTCAGTGCAAACTGACGAAAAGCCGGAATCGTTGCCAATTACAAACACCCGCCTCTGTATTTGTTCGCGCGTTCAGAATGTACGGTTACCAACACTCGGTGAAGATTTTTTTTAACCGAGGCTCGATCAAACCGCATTCCGTATTTCTATCCAAGTGAAAGAGATTATTGCAACTTGGAGGAGCGCCACAACATTGGATGGACACATCACTTTACCTGTTACCGTCGTGGAAACTTTATGTTGTTATATTGGTATTGTAAATGCCCTTCTATTGGAATTATGCACTCTAAAATTTAGGTGTAGACATGTTTTAATAATCAGACTGTAGAAACATTTAATACAGTTCCGATGTACCTTTTTCTATAATTATAACATTCGAGAGATTCGACCTTCAGTTATAACCGTTCAAAAGAAAGAAAAAAAAACAGGTTACGGACACACATTTAAACGGTTTTAGTATATCGTTTGTTATCCATCCCGTAGGTATATATATATATATATATATATATATATATATCATCGCACTACTCACGTGTTTACTTGCGAGTTGAGAATTAAGTACGTAGTCAAATTAAATAAAGTTTGACAAATTTTCGTGGCTAATAGTCTGAGTGGTGTAAATAGCACGCGCGCACAGTCCTGTCACTTGCTCTGTTCCACCAATCCATATAAACAAATATATTTGCGTACATTTATATATACAATTAATAGGGAAAGGACAGAGAGATAGAAAGAAGGTGACTTACCTGAGGATCATAGATGGTAGACACCTTGTGAGGAGGTTTAGAGTACTTGAATTTCATCAGAAAGTTTTACCTCAGGTAAGTCACCTTCTTTCTATCTCTCTGTCCTTTCCCCCATTATATATATATATATATATACAGTTGTTACAAATATATTAAAAGTGAAAACAATAGCAATATTACTTGATGAATAACATTAGTAATTGAGAGCAAATTATAGAAAAAATTGATTCTGTGACAAACAAACCTAAGGCAGAATCCTTTGATGCAGAGAAATAGTTTTCCCACCAACCACATGATACAAATTAGAAGTGAAATAAGGATGAGCCATAATTCTGGTTTCTGTTCTCCTTCCAAGAGAGGCCAGACAAAAAAATGCTGTTGCCTGAATTGACAGAGCAAGGATATCTATCATCACCTTGAAAGAATGCCACTTTTCTCTTCTTTTCCTTCATAGTATAACTGAAAGAAAAAGTAATGAATTCAATTTTATTGGTACCTAAAAAACATTAATGAGTCTCTGTTTCTATTTTAAGTGAATATTGCTATTTCAAGTGTTATCTAAAGTAATTAGTTACTATATTTGACTCCTTGAAATTAAATAAATAGCACCACAGCCTATATTTCATAAAAAAATAATATTAACTTATATTTAATATGACATATATATTTGAATAGAACATTTTGTTGAATTTGGATGCCTGTTGTGAAATAAACATTTTTCATCATTTTTAATTTCTTAAACCGTTGAGCATATATTCGAAAATGAGGCTTTGTGAAGTATGTTCCCCTCACAATGAGAAACAGCAGAAGAATTATTTAATCACTGGAAATGTCTTCCAAACTTTCTGATGAAGGGGGAAGGTGCCTCCGAAAATTCAAGTACTCTAAACCTCCTCACAAGGTGTCTACCATCTGTGAACCTCAGGCAAGTCACCTTCTTCTTTCTATCTCTATGTCCTTTCCCTATTTATTGTATATATATATATATGTTACTGTAACATTTGAAAATATTTTATATCATTTTGTTAACCAAGGATTTTAAATAATTCCTCTAAGTCATAATCAGTTGAGATCCGTACATTTTAGCTGCGCCATCTTTCTCTAACATTTAGAGTATGTTGGCAACTATTTTAACCCGTCTCCTCCATTTACCTTGAGGCGAATGGCTGGCTATTATTATTGGCGAGTATATCATTTCAACTTCAAGTGCTCTTACAACCTGCGCTTGTTATATGCTAATAGGATTGTTATTCTATGCTAGATATATAGAGTGAAGGAAGGAAGGAAGGCAATTCATTCGTTGTACCCTTTCTCAGCAAATAGAAGTAGCAGTCATTTTCAGCGCATTTTCTAAACACTTCGTCATCGGCCGTAACTGCTCCATGAAACACAGACAAGGATTTGCTTTTAATACGACATAATCATGTGTTGCTTATACAATGCACAATACATGCTGCTCGGCAATCAGTCGTTTGAGGGAGATATTCCTTCAACATTCTGTTAAGTCTAGCTTTAGATAGATGACTGTGCGTTATTCAAATTTTATAATGATGACAAATGGTGGAAAGATATACGACATATGTCGACAAAGGGTACCAATATTTTTTAAATTACAGTAAAGTCAGATCTCTGAAAACAAGGATTGGGCTAATGGTTCGATTAGCCTGTAGCGCAACAGGACCATTCCCTAATTTTAATTCTCATTTTTGGTATTCAACATTTGAAATTCAGTAATAATATTCAGAGACTGGCAGGCGAGAGGCGGGAATTCCAAACGCCAAGGTGTCGCACAGGAATCGTTTCTGCCTGCAGCTACTAGAGAGATTTTATGGTAGTTTTACAGCAGGGACGTTCACCCTGCAAATTTTCTCGAGGGACATCCTTTTCCACGATGTGTCAGCTGCAAAAGAAATCCCCGCACTTGGTAAAGGTAATGAAAATTAAAAAAAAGAGAGGATTGGCGGAAAAACCTCACGTGGGGGCGTTCGTTTAGTTTGGAGAAGGGAGGGAAAAGAAAGAGTTTATCTGGGAGGTGAGAAGGCGGAAAAGGGGAGCAGAGTTGATCAAGACGTTGAAAGGTCGTAATCGGAAGTTGAAGGGAACATCAAGCAGAGAAAGTAGGAGAGAAGAAATGGAATATTTAATTGGTAGTGTGGCTTAGTCGGATATTGAAAGTGGGGGGAGGGCGAGAAGTTAAGTCTTGCACCCCCTCCCCCCCCTTCAACACCCGACTATGACTTGCTTCTTACCGCCCTTGAACAATTAAATAAGTCAGTGTCAGTCGGTAGTTGAAGGGGAGGAGGAAGTAAGAGACGAGAGAAGGAACAGTGTGTGTTAGAAACAGGAGTAAAGAGAGGGGAAAAAAAACAGATTTTCCTCAAAATACCAGAACAATTGCCCCTAATCTAGACCGAGGACACGTTAAAAACTCGTCAAGGAAGTTCCAGAATCGACTAGAACTTACATCCATGGCCGTATTCGCGCAGAAGAAGAAACAGGTTCGTCACGAACGTAAAAAAATTTTTTTTTTGCTTCACGTTGTTACACCAATAATAATAATAATAATAATTATCCCTTTGAAACCAATTTAAATTTAAAACAGACATTCGTCCCCCATTAGTAAATATGTATAATTTTAAAACATTGCGCGGGAACTTGATAAGAATTTGTTTTTAAATATAAATAAAATTATTATGTTTTAAAGCACAAAAAAATAATTTCGTTAAATAAATAATTTAAATATTGAACTTCTCCCACATTATTTATTTAGAAACTTCTTTAACGGATATTTTTTTGAAGATTATCGATTAGTTAAGAAATTTTCTCACTCAGCCAAAAAATTATCTTCGACTAACAAAAATAAATAAATTGTATTTTCGGATAACAATTTTTATATTGTTTGGAATTATGTTTTTATATTTACGTAATACTAATTATAGTTGAATAATTTATTCCAAAAAACCAATTATGTTTATAATAGTAGCATATAAAATAAAATTTGACTGGTATCCAAGGGCCCCCCCCCCAGGGCTAATATGACGAAAATTAGGGCTGGTGGTGATGATGATGTTGGGGCTAGCCTCCCGAGGATGTTGACCTCGAGTTTAGTATTTTCTGCTCCCTAATATTGTCTGGATAAACAGCAGCCGTGTAAACATAATCGATTGCAAGGAGGCAGCCACCCTTAATAATACCGCGCGTTTGATTTCCGGCATTCTGCGCCCCACTCAGACATATTGGCTCCCGGTTTTATCCAATATCAACCTAAGACCGTCTCGTTTCTCCGATGCCACGCAAATATTCTCCAAGGAAAATTATTGGCAATGGGCTTTAACCTCTGAAAAAGAAACGATTCAATTTCTTTTTTTAAAAAAAAAAAATTCCCGATCTGAATAAAGCCCTCTGCTAAAATTATTACAGTGAGAGGAAAATCCTTAAATCGTATCTTGTACCTGTAAGTACTGATTCACTGAATGTGCAATAAAAAATTTTTTCCGCTGTAATATTTTATAAAACATTCCCTTGGGGTTTTTGAATTAATCTCCATTTTTAGAAAATTAATTAACAAACAATAAATAATTTAACTGTATTGGGAAAACTGTGCCACCCACATTCATCTACGTACAGAAATAAGAAATTACTCCAAAAAAATTTATATTTAATGCCTTGTTTAGCAATTTTTTAGTAAACTTAAATGAAAAAATAAAAAATAAAAATTACTTTATAAAAGTATACGACGATAGTTTATTTTGTTATTTACGTAATGTCAGTGTAACTTAAAACGACGAATTTAATATTTTTCATGAATTTTTAAAAGGAAAGAAATTTTTCGTTTTTTTTTGACCCATTGTACTTCCACCCACCATGTGGAAGATCGAAGAACGGGACAGAATGGTATTTTGATTAAAATTATTGCGGTAAAATATAATTTAAGAAAATGTCAAAACTTGTGTGTTTTATGTCTTATATATTTATTTTTGCAGTACGGTTGATCGCTTTATCAATTTTTCCTTTCGTAAAGAGAATTTTTTTTTTAGCAAGTTCAGAATCTTTTTTTCTAGCATTTTCCACCTTTTTCCGTTCCTTTTCTTTCATAATCCTGGGTGACTCTGCAAGTTTTCCCTTTCTTTTTGTTTCTTTTTCTTGAGGAACACATTACATTTCGCCCTTACACACACAGTAGTATCCCGTTCGTTCTGCCCCCTGCACGCAAGTTTCAGTTTGTTTCTCGCCCGAGGATCCAATACAAGCAGATTTACGTCTAATACGTATCTTATTCGTAGCTAAAAAGACACCTAGGTTACGAACATATACCATTAAAGAGTTTTTTTTTTAAAAAAAACGAGGAGTTTTGTTGTTGTAGTAGTTCACTTTCAGAAATGTTGGAAAAAAAATTATGCGTTCACGCCGAAACAAGGGGTTCCTTAACAGGTTCCAGTCTAAATTGGTCAAGTCGGTAGAATTAGTATCTTAATCGAGTCAAGAAATCTTTTTGCCACCTAAAATAAGCACACCAACTTAATGGTTTGGGGAAAATGTAGAAAGCCGGAAGAACGTATTAATCTTCACAAAACCGTTTTTTTTTAGAATGCAAATATCTGCCCGATTACGTTTTAAATTTCCCTACCCTCTTCTTACCCCCGCCCCCAAGGGTTGTTGTAGTAGTAGTAGTCACCTACCACCACCCCCTCCCCCTCCCCCCCATAGTCCGGGTTTGGTTTCTAAATTCGCAAAGAACACTTGTACAATATTTGGTCGAAATTATTTTACGCGTTTAGAGTTGAATGCGGCACACATATATATATAATGTGATAAGAAAGGGGATTTTGTAAGGTTGTGGCGTTATGAGGCGCAGTTCGGCCAACAACAATGGATAGTCGGCCGAAAAAGTGTTTTTCCCCGCGGGGAAGGCCCGCTTTGCCTGTATAAAAAATGACGATGGTGAACCCCCGCGGGAAAAATGAGGGCGGGGAACCCCGAAATGTTAAGAAATAGGGGAAGTCCCGCCAGAAGCTTTATAAGGGAAGCCGATGGGTGGCTCGAGGTCAGAGAGTGGTGAGAGGAGACATCAGACGGTAGCAGAGAGTGCGTCAGAGAGGGGCAGACGAGACGAGTGCATCAGATCGTGGTAGAGACCTCAGAGTGGGGTAGAGCAGACCAGAGCAGAGTGGGGCAGACCAGACCAGATCAGACCCGAGAGGACGTGGCTCGACCCCAGTAGGCAGGCGAGTGATCAGACCGCAGAAGGGAGAAGAGTGGAGCAGAGAGCAGATATCCAGAGACGCACAAACATTCGAGAGGTGGATGTTTGTTGGGCCAGTAATTGTGGCTGATGCATACTCCATCTCTTGAGAGACCCAAAATCCCCTGGGATTAAGCCCGTGTCTTCACGTAAATTAATAAACAAAATTATTAAAATTGATCAAATATTTGTA
Organism: Eucriotettix oculatus; assembly: GCA_034510155.1. Taxonomy (NCBI): domain Eukaryota; kingdom Metazoa; phylum Arthropoda; class Insecta; order Orthoptera; family Tetrigidae; genus Eucriotettix; species Eucriotettix oculatus. Next base: position 78,751,977 of record CM067381.1, read on the forward strand.
ATTTAAATTAATAAATGTTTTATATACAAAAAAAGTATATTACATTTTGGCGCCCAACCGTGTGAGCTTACGATCTCTCTCAAGGGTGAAGTACTGCAGAAGCTATTTTTGTAAAAGGTAATCTTTCCAGAATTTAGAGTTATAGTTTTTTTTTTGTTTTGCTCTCTTTCGTGTTCCTCTCGGTTAAAATTTAAATTCTGGGTTTTGCAATTTTTACTGTGCAATTTCCACAAGTACGCAATCTTTTGCTTACAAAAATTAATAAATGTTTTATATACAAAAATGTATATTACAATATATATATATACATATATATACAAAAATACAGAGCGATACAGCCGATTATATGTATTTATGAAGAGGAGGAAAATTAAACCATCTCTTTGGTTTAATAACCGTGAAATGATGTGTGTCGATACGGAAGGCAGGCTGGAGCTTAGATGATCTCTGGTTTACCAACAGCCAATTCCCCCAAAACAAAAAGTGAAGATATTCTAAAAATCGCTTTTGTTATAAACGACAAAAGTCGTCTTTATATAAACTACTTGATGCGTGATTTCTATTAAAAGGGCGGGGCGGGGGGAAAACAGTTTACTTACTGCTTGTCTTATTTTACAGGGGAATTTCTATGGAGTGTGTGGCCAAGATAATTTCTAACGTGGCGAGTCCTGATTCCGATAATTTTCGTGCTGTCTGTCTGTCTGTCTATCTATTTATCTATCTGGATGTTATTTATTGCGTCGTTCAGTCTAATAGCCATTGAGATAAAGCCAAAAGAAAAAAAAAAAGCAAAAGTTATTGCAGTGGCAATTTCGGAACTGGTTTAGAGTGTGTGTGGAGTGTGTGGGAGGGAGGGAGGCGTGATTTGAAACGGCATTAAATTAGAAACTGCCACGAGGGGAAAATTTGCGACTTTTAATAAAGATTATTACTGTTGGTATGATTGCATGGTCTGATTGTATCGTATAAAATGTTTTGACACGCTTGATGTTGTAGGTAATTGCGCGGACTGGAATTGGCGGAACTTTGCGAATGGCCGGAGAAACCTGGGTGGGTGGGTCTTAGCTTCTATTCTAGTGTGAATGAATGAATGGATGAGTGAAGAATTGTGAGGGTACGAAAACATGAGCCGACAACCTGGAGATGGACGTGTGTGTGTGTTCGTGTTGTCAGCGTTCCAGTTGTGACAGCGAAACCCATTCGAGCTTGAATAATCCGTCCGTCCCCATTCCTTCCTTATCTTACGAGCTCGATGAGCAAGTGCGCCAGTTGTTGTCGCCCTGGATGGTAACGAGGTGGCACAGTCCCTTCTAAACACCTCTGATCATATTCGTATCTGCTCGGTGCATGCATCGCTTTGTGACGAAGAGACTTTTTTTTCCGGCGTTGCTGTAGGGAAACTCCTCAGTCCGTGGTAGAAATCTTTCACTCTTATCAGCTGCATTTGTATACAGTTTAAGTTTGTAATGCCGACCCCCCCTCCTGCTGTGGTGGTGGTTGTAGTGGCTAGCCTGCCTCTTGCTGCTGCTGCTGCTGCTTACTCACAACAACCCCCGAGGTTCAAATCCTGGCCTGGCTGCATGGGGCTTGGATGTTTTGTTGTGTCGTCGTCATGGTCGACAAGACCAGGGGATTAAGGACTGTTGGGAGGAGGAGGATCGATCGATAATACGCTGACCGACTGACCACCACCACGTTGCGTGTGTGTGTGTGTGTGTGTGCGTGTGTGTCACTCACTCCAAATTCTGAAATGTGTCATGCAAGATGACAACAGACAGTCAGTCCGCAGTAGTCGACTCCTCGGTAGGCCCAGGCCACTCCCTCCCTCTCTCCCTCAGTGGGGCTGTAAAGCCATGGAGAAAATAAAAAATATTTTTTTTTAAAAAAAATAAAAAATTATATATATATTTAATGTTCAACAAGAGTAATTTTATTGTTAATTTAATATAAAATACTGACGTAATAATTAGAAAACGAGGATTTCCCCCTCTCCCCTCTCCCCACCCCGCAAAATTATTTTATTTTGGTTACAATTTATACGAATAAAGTAGTTGCAGAGAAAATAGAATATCCTCCTCGAAGAAACAAATCAAATATTCTTGTTTAACAATTCGTAAATATAAAACACTCACATCTTTAAGCAGCGCTTTCGAACAATTTTTTAAAAAATCAAATCACATTCATAAACAAGTTATCCATTGTAAAGAGAATATTGTCAGATTTTTTTAGCCGGATTGGATATTTAATTGTTATAAACATCAACGTTATTCACAGACAAAATATAGTATATATATATATATTATTTATCGAGAATGAAACGTTTTTTATGAGGTTAAATGCAATGCCGTCGTTTATAAAACACGTGTATAAATCGTAATTCAAACAACGCACCTTTCACATTTGAACAATCAATATTAGACATGACTCTGAAAGTCTTACGAAGTATATGATGTTGTGTTTGTAAGTTGTTTGGTTATTTTCTCTATTTAACTTCAGGTTTAGGTCTTTGCTTTAATTTCCAGTCCCTATGTAATCACCGATATAAAAAGACGCTAATCTGCGTCGAAACGTCCGTCATTTTAAAATTTTTGAGGGCTTGTGTTTTACTATATATATATATATAGTCCGCAGTCGACTCGGTAGGCCCAGGCCCTCCCTCAATGGGCAAAAAAAAAAGAAATCCTATTTTTCTCGAAAGCCTTCTTAGTCTAGTTATTACAGCTTCCCAAGTCGCGGAATTCCTTAACTCGCTTTAAAAAATAAATATCCCTTTCCTCAATCAAACAGCCTTTTGTTATTCCACTGTTTTCCCATACTATCTACACACACTCTCCATTACCTCGGTTTTTCCCCCTCTCTACTATTCCTCATATTGTATGTACTCTTTCTCCAGGACCGCGTTCATGACATTTTTTTTGGTGGTGTTTCCAAGATTTCTTCTGACTCCTCCCCTCCTCCCCCTCTCCTCTTAATACTACAATATAGTCGGGAAATTGTAAGGTTTTACTGCAAAATCATAAAAATTTTCTATAGGTCTCTTTCGGTGGTGTGAAACTTTTTCCCGCGTTTCGACTTCAGAGGAGAAGGTTTCAAGAGAAATTCGGTGGTTTGTCCTTAAATCTGTTCACTCCTCCATGATTCTGATGAATCTCCGTTCGTTTCTTCTTTTTTTGGGGGAGGGGTAACAGGCTACATGAGGGTGATCCTGAAGCAGGCAACTCCCCTTTAATAGCATAGGAAGGGAATTGAAAAGGGGGGGATGCGGAAGGTAGAGCAAAGTAGCCAAGCAAGGGTTAACTAACCATTTATCCTACAAAAGCTTTCCCAATTCTCTCCAGTCTAACCAATTATAATTTATTTCCGTGTTATTGAAAAAACTAAACTTCACAACACGTTTATTAAAAATTAATTTATTACTGTAATCAAAATAGTCAAGCTCTTTATTTTCGCGCGGTAAAAATAGCACCGATGATCTCTTTATTTATTTATTTTTATTATTATTATTATTTTTTGGGGGGTAACAGGCTACATGAGGGTGAGAGATCCTGAAACAGGCAACTCCCCTTTAATAGCATAGGAAGGGAATTGAAAAGGGTGGGGGGATGTGGAAGGTAGAGAGCAAGGTAGCCCAGCAAGGGTTGACTAGTAGGGCCCCCAGGCTATAGTGTAAGGGATCCTACCCACGCGGTGTTTCACCTAAAGGTGATGCAGGGGGAAAACCCTAGAAAACCTGCATCAGGTAGGTCGGGGGCTAGTGGGGTACTACTACTCCTGCGCCCTTCTGATGACGACGGGGGGGAGAGACTGGATTGCTGTGGTGGGAGGAACGCAACAAACCCGCCTCCTCCATGCGTGCCTAGATCAGTATTGAGAGGCAGCTGGCCGACTGCTGGTCCAATAGGATCAGCGAACAACTCTTACCCTGGTATGCCCCCGTACATACACCTCTCAAACTGTCCAAGGTCGTGTTCTCAGTCTTAAAATTGCTACCTTGGCCATGGACCAAGGGGAGATGGAGGGAAAGAGGAAAGCCAGGAAGGAGGAAGTCAACCTCCACCTGGCTCTCAGTCAGGATATCCTCCTGCTATCTATCTCCGTTCGTTTCTTTCGAGTGCTGCACGTGTAGTAGAAGGAGGATTATCTGACGGAGAGAGAGAGAGAGAGAGAGAGAGAGAGAGATGAACGGATTACATCACTTGAAATGTTTCTGGTCCGAGCCCGAGGTTGAACCAACCGTGGAATGTGGATGGATGGATGGATGGATATTTAGAGGTTGATTTTGAAAGTAACGTTCTTTGCTTATCGATCTGCCAAGGACTTGCTTGTTCTCAAAAGGTACGGTCCAAGTTGCTCTAATTTGCTTTGCGGAGTTGTTGGGCTCTAATCAAGGAAGCGCGCTGCGTCTCCCGTGCGTGGCAGCAGCAGCAGCAGCGCGTTCGTAATTGGTCCAATTTGCGATGTTTGTGGCGCTGATTGGCCAGTTTGTTCCCCACACAAACAACAGCTCAAAAGCAGCGAAAGCAAGGTTCTCCTTCGACGCGCGCGCCTCAGGCTTCCCCCCCCCAATTTATCCCAAACTCACTCGCTGCGTGACAATTCCGTTTTTTTTTCTATAAATGTTAATACAGACACCTTGCTCTACCTTCCAAATCCTCCCTTTTCTACTCCCTTCCTATGCTATTAAAGGGGAGTTGCCTGCTTCAGGATCACCCTCATGTAGCCTGTTAACCCCCCCCCCCACCAAAAAAAAGGGCCATCACAGCGCTGCGGGAGTTTTCTCTCGCAGGCATTGCTTCACCCCCAGAGTGACTGCGGGGCTTCCTCACCTGATCATGTCGGGGATGCCTCCTGCACTCTCTCTCTGGGTATTTTTTTTTATCAAAGTTCTCATATGCCGAGACACCTTCACCTATTTTAGGAGGTATATGTAGTACTGGGGTCAAAGACCTTGGGCATATGGCAAGAGTTGTCCTCCGCTAATCCCATTGGGGATCAGTCGGCCAACTGCCTCCTGAAACTGGTGGAGACACGGAGAAGGGAATGCTGCGTCCCCACAGCAAACTCGTCTCCCGTCATTCACAGGGAAGGGCGTGAGAATAGTACCACCCAATGCCCCCGAGACCTACCTGATGCAGGTTTTCTAGGGGTTTTCCCCTGCATCTCTTTAGGTGAAACACCGCGTGCAGGGTAGGATCCTTAAACCATAGCCCCGGGGGGCCCTAGTCTAGTTAACCCTTGCTGGGCTACCTTGCTCTACCTTCCGCATCATCCCCCACCCTTTTCAATTCCCTTCCTATGCTATTAAAGGGGGGGAGTTGCCTGTTGTTTCAGGATCACCCTCATGTAGCCTGTTATCCAAGAAAAAAAAAGAGGATGATAAAAACAAATATAATCGTTTCATTATAGTGCTTTTCTTTAACGGCCAATTTTAGTTGCTTGCTTGTGTGTTATCATTTCCTTTCACTGGTTCGCGAGGAGATAAGAGTGGATGGAATGAGGAAGGACGCTCGGGTGGGCCACGATACGGAATCCAAATAGTGTTAATATCTGTTCAAGGTAAACTGGCTTTTGACCAATACTCGAGCGCAAGTTTGTCTATGGAAAGAAAGGCCATTAATAATAATAAACAACCAGGCTTTTCATGAAAATGCAGTTAAACCTAATTTTTTTTGTAGCTATTTATGCGTTAAACGATGAAGAAAATTTGTGCTGTATATATCTGAGTTCTGTAATTACTGAGGAACTGTGTAAAAGTTTTTTAATTTTTGTATTTTGATTCTAAAATTAAAATTGACTGTAAGCCGCGCTTAATTAAAACTTTCGGTTATTGTTTCAAGCTATTGCGCGCTAAACAGACCAAAAAATACCGGACAAATATATGATTATTATCATAATAAATTAAAATTAATGAATAAACCAATTCTTGGGGGGTTTCCACCCCGGGTTAAATGGAGGAGTTTAAGCCAACGACGTTTCGATGACGTACTCTGCCATCGTTCCTCACTTGAGAACTGCGGTTTACAAAAAATATAATCTGTCTCCACAAAACCCCCCCTGAATGCCACGAAGGCTGGAAATTTTTCTTTTACTGCTGGATCACAGTTTATCTTTTAATCCTTGCACATTGTTTTTCTAAGTCTACCTTCTCATTTTTTTTCTCGCCTACTGGACCTATTTCAGAATTCCTTATCAACTGCATCTACTTTTCTTTTTTCACGTCTTGAACAACTGGAAAAACCGAAAACAACAATTTTTGACAATTATTTGCTAAGCCCGTGATCCCCGCCATTTTATGATTGCATCGGGAAAGGTTCCAATCCGCTGGCTGGTCGTATGTATATATATGTGTGTCTGGACCGTGCCTGCCGTTTCCACAGTTTTCCATCGCCCGAGGACAGGTACGACTGGAGAAAGTTGTGGTCCTGAAGACAAGTCACGCGGGGGCCTTTAACCACTCTTGTCTCATAGCTGGCTAAAAATCTATAAACAATATTACACCTGCTTTGCCTTTCAATTTTTTAATTTTTTTTTCTGGTACTAATAACGGAGTGTAGTGCCACGTATACTTGCCCGGAATTGGACTTTTGCATTGAGACCACGATACTTGCACCCGCCCTTCATTTCAAGCGTTATGATTGGCAAAAATCAGGGTCACACTCCGCCTCGCGGAAAATAATAACAAAGTGACTTACCGTTTTATTTTTATACAACAGCCTTCCTTCCTTCCGCCCAGAGGTTAAAAAAATAGTTCCTACAAAAGCTTCGTGGTGAAGCAGAGTAAAACTATTCTTTTTTAAAATGGCGCTGCTGCTGCTGCTGCTGTTTTACTCTGTTGTGGTACAGGATTTTCTTAATCGTCCCTCTTCTAGTATTTTAAATCAAGGTTCCTGCTGCTGCTGCTGCAAGTGTTGAATGAGCTGCTGCTGCTGCCAACCTTGTAAAATAGCACATCACATATCTTTAAAATTTCTATTCAGGTTTTTCTGCTCTTTTGTTTGTTTGTTTGTTTCATGTATGGCGCTGCTGGAGCAAGGACAGTTTCCTTCCTGGTCCAAGTAGTGGTTCAAAACTCCTCCATTGCGTGTTCCTCAGTGTGTGTGTGCTTGTTTGTGTTTCCCCAGTGTGTGTGTGTCCCTGTGTGTTGTGTTTATATTGACTTTTGTCTATATACACTTTCTTTTACTAATTTATTTTTAATTTTATTTGTCTTTAATTATTTACTTTATTTTGTGTTCTTTTTTAATTTTTAATGTATGACGTATCCATCCTATTTCCTCAATCGAGGATGATTAATGGAGGAAACAACAATAAATCTAAATCTATTCGCACTGTATTAACATCTAGGTATTTAGGACACATACATACTGTAACATGAAAAGTTACACTTAACAATGCAGGCGAGCTTGCGACGAGTTGCAATTGTTGAGGAACTGACGCAACCCGGGGGGCCAACAATGTGGTCTGGCGAGACTTTGGGGAGTCGTCATGGGGTAGTGGAAGGAGCAGGTTGTGTCGGCGGGACGACGAGAGAGAGAGAGAGAGAGAGAGAGAGAGAGAATGACCACGCCATCCCTGCAGATATAATTTTTTTTCTCATGCTCTGATTGGAAATTAAAACTATTAAAATCAATTTTTGGTGTATTATTTATGAAAAATACCTGGCGCCCTAAAGGAATTAAGAAATCCTCGAATACGAGAGGAACGACGGATCCGCTACAATACATACTACTTCACCTAAATCAGAAGACGGAAGCGTGACTGTAAGCGATGACTTACTTTTAGGAACAAAGTTGTTGTTGTTGATAAATTTCGCATCAGCGTTAAGTATTTTTTTGGGGGGGGGGAACCTTGCGAATGGTATTTATGTCTTCTTTTTAAGTGGGCACAGAAACTCGACCTACCAAATAAAGCATAAAAAATAATTTTCAATATAGTCTCCTTAGAACTCTATCACTTTTCCCAAAAAAAAATGTACGGTAGAGCCACGAGGTCCTCAAAATAGCCGTCATCCAAACTCCACTTCTTCAGGTGGCGTCCCCAAAATCCCTGACCACGTGGTCAGCGTACCATATAAAATGGCGCCCAACGTGGGGGAGGGCGTCACCCCTTTGTCCCGAAAGTTCCAACTCTTGGCCTTGTGCTGGCTACAAATGAAATATTTATAAAATATATTATAACGCACCATAATACACATGCGAGTCTCGCTTTTCCCCCCCTATTCTTTTTAGAATTTCCTCGTTTGCGATTCTATCCACACCCATCATCTGATTTCCAGCATTCGCCCGTAGCGCCACATTTTTCAAAAGGCTTCTATTCTTTTCTTTTCCTTATCATCGTCTACGTTTCGCACCTCCCCCCATATAACGCCACGCTAACGTTTTTAGCATCTTTTCCTAATATTCACACTTTTATTACCCCCTAAGTAAATCCCTCTGTTTTTTTTTGGCGACTCATATCGTCCGCGTTTCGCACCCCATATAACACCACACCCAATACGGACATTTCTAGTCATAGATTTAGATTTATTGTTTGTTTCCCATTAGTCCTCGGTTGAAAAAAATAGGATACTGCCATACATTACTAGTCGTAAGTTAATTACTTTTTTTTTTACGAAAGCCTTTCCTGCCTGTGGCTATCCTACTCTTTCAAGTATGCTTCTCTAGTATTCCTACAGTTTACGAACCGTGACTACTGCTTTGGATCAAATTATCGACATAATACCCACGATTTATTAACCTCTATACTGTACTTGTACCATCCCTAGTTATTACGCTTCGCAAGTAGAAAAATTTCTTAATTTCCGTCTAAATGTCGCTTCCCGAATTTAACAGCCTTTGTTATCCCGGTTTTTTTTCCCATACTACACTGCATTACCTCATGTTGAACTCTTACTCGATGTGTACGTTCATAACATTTGTTGTTGTAGTTTGCAAGTCTTTTTCTGACTCCCCCGTAATGCTGCAATATCGTCGGCAGAGCGTAGAGGGTTTTTATTTGAGGCTCGCAATCGTTGGCTAATTTCTAGTAAATGTTTTCCCGTTGACGGTGTATAATGTGTAGGTTGAGGAAGAGGAAGGTGAAGGTGAAGGAAGAGCGGAAGTCGCAGCTTCCTTTTCAATTTGCTGCGCTCACCCCTGGCGGGCGGAAGCGACCAACTTCGCCATTAGGGGGATTGTTGTGGACGCCGCCGCCATCATTGCACGAGCAATAAGACCAATTGCCCACTGGAATACATTTCCGGAAATGAACCAGGCGGAAACTGCCGAAACTAGAGCGCCTTTACTTCCATAGCTGAAACTTGAAATCACATGTCAACATACACGGCTTTACTTTATTCTCTCTCTCTCTCTCTCTTATTCTCTCTCTGTCTATCTCTCTGTCTCTCTCTGTTTCTCACCGTGTCTCTCTCTGTCTCTCTCTGTCTCTCTCTGTCTCTCTCTGTCTCTCTCTCTGTCTCTCTCTCTCTCTGTCTCTCTCTGTCTCTCTCTGTCTCTCTCTGTCTCTCTCTGTCTCTCTCTGTCTCTCTCTGTCTCTCTCTGTCTCTCTCTGTCTCTCTCTGTCTCTCTCTGTCTCTCTCTGTCTCTCTCTGTCTCTCTCTGTCTCTCTCTGTGTCTGTCTGTCTCTGTCTCTCTCTGTCTCTCTCTCTGTCTCTCTCTGTCTCTCACTGTGTCTCTCTCTGTCTCTGTCTCTCTCTGTCTGTCTCTGTGTCTCTCTCTGTCTCTCTCACTGTCTCTCTCTGTCTCTCTCTCTCTCTCTGTCTCTCTCTGTCTCTCTCTGTGTCTCACTGTGTCTCTCACTGTGTCTGTCTGTCTCTCTCTCTGTCTCTTGTCTATCTCTCTCTGTGTCTCACCGTGTCTCTCACTGCCTCTCTCTCTGTTTCTCTCCGTCTCTCTCTGTCTCTCACTGTCTCTCTCTCTGTCTCTCTCTATCTCTGTCTCTGTCTCTCTCTGTCTCTCTCTGTCTCTGTCTCTCTCTGTCTCTGTGTCTCTCTGTCTCTGTCTCTCTCTCTGTCTCTCTCTCTGTCTCTGTCTCTATCCGTCTCTCTCTGTCTCTCTCTCTTTTTTCTCTGTTCTGAATCCTCAAAATATCCACCCACGTGCCTATTAAATCCAATTCCGTAAGTGGCAGGGGAAAAAAAATTCCTCCCCAATGAGAATTATCAATGTCCTGGGACATTCACCCCACCTACCGCCGATAGTTGGGAAACTGTATTTTTGCTGACGAAAGAAATATCACCGCTTCAGAATTTCCGGATAGGCGCTGGGGGGGTGGGGGGGGGGTTTATCACCCTGACAGTTACTTACTTTTTTTTTTCAATTTACCTCAAGCCGACTCCCTTTGACCTTGTATCCTCAAATTCTATACGCTCCATGTTGTTTTATCAAAACAAGTTATTTGAGTGTTTGAATTAAATAAGAGAGGGTCGTCGTCATTCCCTCCACAAGTGCTATAAAATTTTCGAAATGACTCACGCTCAACCACAACAAATTTCGTTCAAAATTTTGTGAAGATTCATAGATGTAATGCACCTTGTGCAAGATTTTAGATCGTAATGTTGTAGCAATGGCCGTCGAGACGAAACCTCACGAAACCACCCCTTATTTTTTTTAGGCCTAATTATAACAAAAAAATTTAAGCAAATAGGAACATGCAGATTTTTATTCCCACAGAACCTTTTTCGCTCTCAATAAGAGATAAGAATAATTTTGCAAATAAAATTGGTATTTTGTCCCCCAAAAAAAAATTGAATGAAAGTGTGTGATAAAATCTGAAGTGAGATTTTATTATGCCGGGGTTTTTTGGTTGAAATAGACTCAAATAAATCAATCTTGTCAACGATTAATGTGAATTAAGTAGCATTTTTACCACCACTACCCATATATATATTTTTTTTAACGTTTGACAACCAACGCTCATAACCTGTTATTAAGCCAAAATGTATATGTATATATATTTATTTATTGGAAACGAATGTCGGATGGTGAGAACTTGATGTCGACACCGGGTAGGGCTGCTATTTGTGACGTAATAGGCAATTAGTGAATGTGATTACACGTAAACAGAGGGTGGATGGTAATAACAGCAGCCAAGGGGAAGAGAAACTTGCAACACAAAACTATTGAATGCTCATTAGTTTGTTTTTAAAATACAGCCCAAAGTGTCTGACTGACGATAAATCCTGAATAAGGATAGGAAAGTAAATGGGAATTTCTTCATGGATTTTTCAGTTTGGAAACGTTGAATAAGGATAAACGCTGATGCAAATATTAATATTAATAAGACGCATTTTCCACACACATTGGAATAAATAAAGGGCTGCACGTCTCCCATACTGTATGAGCTCGTTAATAATTGGAACAATTAAAATGAGGACAATGTTTAACGTTCAATTTATGCCAACATTTGACATTTAACAGGCTACAAAATAATAAAAAAATGAAAAAAGCAGGTGTACGATGGAGAAAACGCTTAAAATTTGATTTATGGAATGAGTACGTTTCAATCATGAAGGACGAAAGAAAAATATCCGTTTTTGAAGATATGGGAAGTGAACCCGGGTACAGCGCGCTTATTTCACGGGTCTGTACTACTAACGTAGGAAATTTTAGGTAGGTAGACAGTTTTGGAAGACACTTAATAAAAAAAAAGGGACGGCTGTTATACGTACAGAACTGCATCTAGTATATAGCCTTTTTTTGATCAGTGGAAATGACAACTAATCGGTTGTCCCAGGCTCGATAACCTTTGAACGTTTTCCCACCACTTTTCTTTTTTTTCCTCTATGGCTGGGATTTATTGTTATATTTTAAATTATTATGCTTATAATATATATATATATATATATAATTATTAAATTTAACATAAAATATGCTTACTTGAAGATTTCCTCTTACCTCTCTGGCGGACCACCGCAAAGTTGGGACGACAATCGGTCGGCCTGTCAAGTGTTACAGAAAACTGTTGTTGAATTTGCGCGTATAATAGTTCCTATCAACTCATGAGCCAATCCACACCAATAAATAAAATTGAAGCGTCCGTCTGTCTGTCCGTCTGTCTGTCTGGAAGTTTGTCGCGAATAGGCTCCGAAGCGGTTCGACGGTTTTTTTTTTCAATAAAACTTTGAGGGACTGAAGCAGGACTTTTATGCTTAATTTCTTTTTGTTTAGATGTAGTATTGTAGGCCTTCAGAAGATATAAATACAAGATTTCGTGGCATACGCGGATCAAAATCTTCATAATCCCGCTTTATGAAGACTTGGATCCGCGTATGCCACGAAATTTGAAGGGATTGAAACAGGAAGTTCAACTTTAATTTTCTGTACGTTCGTTTTTTGAGGTATACATTTATATAATTCTAATCAGGTATTCCAATACCATTTAATTGGAATTGCTGCGGTTATTAAAAGCGTCATTTTGGCAGCATTAGTGAGAGAGAGAGAGAAAAAAGGGGGACGGAGGGGCGAGCATTCGCATTCCATCTATTGTAGCAGCAGGACTCGCGCCGTAATTAACCTATTTGTTGGCAGAGTCGTTTGTAGGGCAATATATATATATATATATATATAAAGAGCTATTTGTCCAAGTTCTACGCGAACGAATTCGCGGAGGGTAAAAGCTAGTCTCTATAATATATTTACGTATAACGGTATGATAACAAAATAACTATGCAGCAACGTATCCTGTATCGTGATTTTTTTTTTGGTATTTTCTGAGACATATCGCTACGTATCTAAGAAAAAAAAAAGAATTGTGACGTAACATACTTTTTGCAAGATTTTACATTTTTTTAATTTTATTTTTGTTGTTGCTATTATTAAAATGATTTGAAATTTACATAAAAAAATTTTTTTTTCAAACAAATTTAAATCAATTAATTAAAAATTATTATTTGTTTTTGTTACTGAAGATTATTAAAAAGACAATGTATTTATTTCTTTAAAAAAATTTTTTTAGCGGAATGATTTCAGTAGAACTTAATAAAACTGTAATTTATTTTTTTTAAAAAAAAAGAAGAAGTAAATATCTTCTTCTATAAGAAAATTTTCAGACTACTCGCTGCTGATTATAATACGAAATTTATTTTGTGTGCAAGATTTAGATTTAGATTTATTGTTGTTGTTTTGCCATTTAATCCTCGATTGAGGAAATAGGGATGGATACGTCATACATTAAAAATTAAAAAAATGAACAAAATAAAGACAAATAAATTTAAGATAAGTTAATAAAAGAAAATTTATACATAGACAAAAGTCAATGTAAACAAGCTGAGTCTTTTGTTCCTGTTAACAGTGAACTGATGAAAATTAGGGATATTAATCGTTTTATATATAGGAAGCTAATTTTGGAAAAGATCTTATAATGTCTGAAGTGAGTAATCCACTGTAATAATGCTGATAAGAAAAATTGAATGTTAAACGGAAACAAATGTTCTTTAGATATTATTTGTTTAAGGTTTTATTTATTTATTTTTCATAAAAGCGGTTATGTATTGAAAATGTACGATCTAAAATTGAAAAGGAAAAAAGGTTGGGTAGGCATCATTTAGAAGAGTAACTAATATTTTAACTATAAGGAAAAATCTTGTAACTCGGTGGCTTCGTAGAATTGATCAACTTTTGTAATTTTGATCCCCAAAAAAAAAAATTAAAATTCGTTTTGCCGAGATTGTCTCGTGTGAGCAGCGCCTGAATAACAGCTGTGTAATTTATTTTGGTAATTGAAAGTAAACATAAAATGGATATTTGATTACCAGTGACCGTAGTTTACATGTGACACGAAAAACGAACGATTTTTCATCGCGAACAACTCTACGAATCTACAGTTTGGGATAATTTTTGAAGGGGAACAGTCAACTCAATACCGAGTTTCAGCTTCTTTTTTTTGGGGGGGTGGGGTGTTTCATTATGATTTAAATTACCATTTTCTTAATGTGAAGGTGATGTGAAGGTCGCAAGTACCAAAAAGGTGACAAGATATCCTCTAAATAAAGTGGAGTGTTTGTTCTTCTTGTAACGGTCTTTGACGTTGCAGAAATTAGGGCGCAGGAGGGGCTGAAATGTGTCTGTCACCCCTAAAAAAAACCCGCAGAAATTACATCTGTGTCTTCTTACTAACTGGGTACCCGGTGATAACCCTACAGCATCTAATTCGACAGTAATCTTTTTCCTTTTTTTTTTATCAACGCGTAATCAAACCATAATCCCCCCCCCTATAGCGTCGTCAAATTTTATTTTTTTTTGAAAAAAAAAATATATATGTTTTTTTTTACTAATTCTACTTTATGAGATCTGTATTCCATGAGAATCTTAATCGAGTCCAGCAGAAATCAAATTTGTAGGTTAAATGAGCACAACAGGCAGGCAACCCCCGGGGACGAAAAGCAATTAAAAAGTATAGTTGTTATTTTTAAATAAAATGTAAGTTACATTTATGATGATATTTATTATGCTTTGATGACAGTCAACCTGAAGGCTTGGTCTATGATGCGGCATGTTCTATATGTCTTTACGGTAGGATTATTATTATTATATTTTTTTTTGCCTGCCTGAAAGATGGGGTGAAAGGAATCTATATATATATTATATAATAATATATATATAAATAAAACGAACGGTTTTCATCACGAACAACTCTACGAATCTACAGTTTGGGATAATTTTTGAAGGAGAACAGTCAACTCAATACCGAGTTTCACCTCTTTTTTTGGGGGTGGGGTCGGGGTTTCATTATGATTTAAATTACCATTTTCTTAATGTGAAGGTAAGGTGAAGGTCGCAAGTATCAAAAGGGTAACAAGATATCCTCTAAATAAAGTGGAGTGTCTGTTCTTCTTATAACGGTCTTTGACGTTGCAAAAATTAGGGCGCAGGAGGGGCTGATATGTGTCTGTCACCCCTAAAAAAACCCCGCAGAAATTACATCTGTGGGTACCCGGTGATAACCCTACAGCAATTTAATACGACAGTAATCTTTTCCTTTTTTTATCAACGCGTAATCAAACCATCATCCATCCCCCGTAGCGTCGTCATATTGTTGTTTTTTTTTGAAAAAAAAATATATATATGTTTTTTTTTACGAATTCTACTTTATGAGATCTGTATTCCATGAGAATCTTAATCGAGTCCAGCAGAAATCAAATTTGAAGGTTAAATGAGCACACAGGCACAGGCAGGCAACCTCCGGGGACGAAAAGCAATTAAAAAGTATAGTTGTTATTTTTAAATAAAATGTAAGTTACATTTATGATGATATTTATTATGCTTTGATGACAGTCAACCTGAAGGCTTGGTCTATGATGCGGCATGTTCTATATGTCTTTACGGTACGATTATTATTATTATATTTTTTTTTGCCTGCCTGAAAGATGGGGTGAAAGGAATCTATATATATATAATATAATAATATATATATAAATAAAACGAACGGTTTTCATCACGAACAACTCTACGAATCTACAGTTTGGAAAAATTTTTGAAGGGGAACAGTCAACTCAATACCGAGTTTCACCTTTTTTCGGGGGGTGTTTCATTATGATTTAATTTACCATTTTCTTAATGTGAAGGTGATGTGAAGGTCGCAAGTACCAAAAAGGGTAACAAGATATCCTCTAAATAAAGTGGAGTGTCTGTTCTTCTTATAACGGTCTTTGACGTTGCAGAAATTAGGGCGCAGGAGGGGCTGAAATGTGTCTGTCACCCCTAAAATAAACCCCGCAGAAATAACATCTGTGGGTACCCGGTGATAACCCTACAGCAATTTAATACGACAGTAATCGTTTCTTTTTTTTATTAACGCGTAATCAAACCATCATCCATCCCCCGTAGCGTCGTCATATTGTTGTTTTTTTTTTGAAAAAAAAAATATATATATATTTTTTTTCGAATTCTACTTTATGAGATCTGTATTCCATCAGAATCTTAATCGAGTCCAGCAGAAATCAAATTTGTAGGTTAAATGAGCACACAGGCACGCAACTTCACCTCCCCTCCCCCCGGGGACTTCGTCGTTTACGAAAAGCAATTAAAAAGTATAGTTGTTATTTTTAAATAAAATATTAGTTACATTTATGATGATATTTATTGCTTTGATGACAGTCAACCTGAAGGCTTGGTCTATGGTGCGGCATGTTATATATGTCTTTACGGTACGATTATTATTATTATTATTATATTTTTTTTTGCCTGCCTGAAAGATGGGGTGAAAGGAATCTATATATATATATAATATATATAATATATATATATAAAACGAACGGTTTTCATCACGAACAACTCTACGAATCTACAGTTTGGAAAAATTTTTGAAGGGGAACAGTAAACTCAATACCGAGTTTCACCTTTTTTTGGGGGGGTTTCATTATGATTTAAATTACCATTTTCTTATTGTGATGTGAAGGTAAGGTGAAGGTCGCAAGTACCAAAAAGGTAACAAGATATCCTCTAAATAAAGTGGAGTGTCTGTTCTTCTTGTAACGGTCTTTGACGTTGCAGAAATTAGGGCGCAGGAGGGGCTGAAATGTGTCTGTCACCCCTAAAAAAATCCCGCAGAAATTACATCTGTGGGTACCCGGTGATAACCCTACAGCAATTTAATACGACAGTAATCTTTTCTTTTTTTTATCAACGCGTAATCAAACCATCATCCATCCGCCATAGCGTCGTCAAATTGTTGTTTTTTTTTGAAAAAAAAATATATATATATATGTTTTTTTTTACGAATTCTACTTGATGAGAGCTGAATTCCATCGGAATCTTAATAGAGTCCAGCAGAAATCAAATTTGAAGGTTAAATGAGCACACAGGCAGGCAACTTCACCTCCCCTCCCCCCCCGGGGACGTCGTCGTTTACGAAAAGCAATTAAAAAGTATAGTTGTTATTTTTAAATAACGATTCATAAATACCGTCAAGTTTCTATTTAAATAAGAGAAAACTAAAACAATTCTTAAATAATAGCCCTGGGACTATCTTGCTCCCCGTTCCATTTCTTCTGATTTTAGATCCCATCCTATGCTATTAAAGGTTAGTTTCACGATTCATAAATACCGTCAAGTTTCTATTTAAATAAGAGAAAACTAAAACAATTCTTAAATAATAGCCCTGGGACTATCTTGCTCCCCGTTCCATTTCTTCTGATTTTAGATCCCATCCTATGCTATTAAAGGTTAGTTTCACGATTCATAAATACCGTCAAGGTTCTACTTAAATAAGAGAAAATTAAAAGAATTCTTAAATAATAGCCCTGGGACTATCTTGATCCCCATTCCATTTCTTTTGATTTAAGATCCCATCCTATGCTATTAAAGGTGGGTTTCACATTTCATAAATACCGTCAAATTACTATTTAAATAAGGGAAAATCAAAAGAATTCTTAAATAATAGCCCTGGGACTATCTTCCTGCCCATTCCATTTCTTTTGATTTTAGATCCCATCCTATGCTATTAAAGGTTAGTTTCGCGATTCATAAATACTATTAGTTACATTTATGATGATATTTATGCT
The DNA here is from genome assembly GCA_034510155.1 of Eucriotettix oculatus. NCBI lineage: Eukaryota > Metazoa > Arthropoda > Insecta > Orthoptera > Tetrigidae > Eucriotettix > Eucriotettix oculatus. Next base: position 78,769,477 of record CM067381.1, read on the forward strand.
TGACGACAGTCAACCTTAAGGCGTGTTCTATGATGCGGCATGTTCTATATGTCTTTGAGGTACGATTATTATTATTATATTTTTTTTTTGCCTGCCTGCCTGAAAGATGGGGGTGAAAGGAATCTTTCTTAGATTGAAAGAAAATTTTCTCTAATTTGAGCTCTATAATAACACCAAAATTTCATGGCAATCGGATGAATGGCACAGGAACCCGTAAGGGACTAAACGTGAAGCTGTAGAGCAGATTGATTGAGGGAGGTGGGTGGGGTTTTTAGTGGGTAAAAAATCCCACACGCCGTGAAACCCGAGTGGAAGGAATAATTGAGGTATCGTTGCGCAACAAAATTTAGTCTTCGAAAGGTATTTAGAATGAGGGAGAGTTTGAACTTGCTGAAAACTAATTATTCTGCCATCACAGAGATTGCCCTTTAATTACCCCTGACTGTAATTAAGACTTAATTAGTTGCTTATACCGTAAGTCCATTTTAGAATTCTTAGCGTTTATCTTATTAGCCTCATCGCATACCGAGCGCAGAGCAACGAATATTGGGAGTATCCCGAGTATTCGCCATTGGACGACGACCGACAACTCCCTATTTTGCGCACGTTCCCCGACAGGAAAAACCGGAAACGTATCGTATCCATCCACCAGCGTGGAAACAGCAATCAGGTGGACCGTTTAAGGTAGAGACGGAGGGGAGGGGGAGGAGGGGAGTGGAGGGGGGGGAAGGGGAGGGAGGCCCCGAGGCTCATTGTTCTAGCGAATGACTCGATCCATTTTAGGTCGTGGTTGAGCTGCTTTCACCACTACTACCCTTTCGCAACGCTCGCCTTCAAAGCTCCTCAATTCGACATTGGAACGCACTGGATCAGATTAAACAGCAGCAGCAGCTGCAGCAGCCTCTTCATCAACGTTTGGCCGACGTTGTTGTCACACACGCGGGGAAAGAGCTTTAATTAATCCGAGTCTCGTTTAGCTACAGTTAGAGCCGCCATACAAACGACTTTATTTAAGTGGGACGGGGATAATCGGGTTTCTATTTCCCCCACGGGCTGTAATTAAACGACGGGAGATTAAGTTATAAGGACGTGGTTGTGACCTATATATATATATATATATATATTGTAACATGAAAAGTTACACGCAACAATGCAGGCCAGCTTGCGAGTTGTTGCAATTGTCGTAACTCGGGGCCAACAATGGAGTCTGGCGAGACTCGAGTCAGTCGTCACGGGGTAGTGAAAGGAGAAGGATGTGTCGGCAGAAAGACCACGCCCTGTAGTGATTGATAATTTTTCTCATGTTCTGAAATGGATTAAAGCTATTAAAATCCACTTTTTTGGTATTTTTATTAAAAAATACCTGGCGCCCAAAAAGCATTAAAACCCTCGAATACGGAGGATCGCCGGATCGTCTACAATATATATATATATATTGTAACATGAAAAGTTACGCAGAACAATGCAGACCAGTTTTAGTTAAGGAGGTGGGTTTTTAGTGGGTAAAAATCCCCCACACACCGTGAAGTACGGGCTTCACGGCGTCTTTCTCAAGATTTTCCACCCTGCCAACGCAAAAATATATATATGTTTTAATAAAAAAATTTATAAATGAATCCAAAAATTGTAAATAATAATATGATTATATATATATATATATATATATATAGTAACACGAAAAGTTACGCAGAACAATGCGGACCAGCTTGCGAGTAGTTGCAATTGTTGAGGAACTGACGCAACCCGGGCGGGCCAACAATGTGGTCTGGCGAAACGTTCAATTGACTGAGGGAGTCGTATACGTACGTTAACGGATTGAATTAGCTTGCCGGATGGATTGACAACAATCTCGGTTATCCGTTATATTTTGGAGATGTTTTTTGGACTGAGCGATTCTGTTGAGCAGCTCAATTTGCAGAAGGACCCAGGTGGAACTCTAATCAGCTTGAGTAGTAATTAACTAATTAAATTCTGTAACACAGAATAATAATAATAACTGTAGCCGCAAGTTACCTGACGACGGTGAGCGTGGCACGTCATGGGAACGTTATTTTAGTAAACCTTTAACCAGATAGGAAAGCCGAGGGTGTTCTATTCTTCAATTCTGATCTTTATTTATTTGTAAGGAAACGTTGCGTTTGATTTTGCAATTTAATACTGAGTATGATTATTTTTTTTGCTCATAATATTTCCGGCTATGATGAAAAATAACGTTCACACGTTTTCTAAACCGACCCAAAAAGTCCCTCATAAGCGGAAATATTCCGCCCGTCGAAACTTATTTTCGTTAGAAGAGAGAATTTTTTTTTATTTCATGATTGATTGTAACTACCTTGACTTGAAGTTAAACGCAGTATTAGCGAAACTTTATCATGTTTGTGTGTTACGGAGGACTTAAGTTAACTAACGACCGTGTAAAATCGTGTACCTAGAAAACATATTTACTAATGGCCTGCGTATGAACAGAAAAAAAAAACCTACTTGTACGGAAACATGGGAGCAGTTAGTTTATCTGACAAGAGGGGAATTCTACGTTTAAGCTACGTGTCGCGGTTAAATAGCAAGCAACAAGTTACGAATTACATCTAGCAGGCTGCTAAATAACGAATTATTTCACATGTGTGTGTGGATATGATTTCCATGCAGTAAGCGAAAATAGGGACGTTAATAGAAACGAAATTTAACTTTTCCTTGAACCAGCCAAATAAAAATTGTATATTTGTAGCAGAGATCCGTCGTTCCTCTCGTATTCGAGGGTTTTTTTTAATTCCTTTAGGGCGCCAGGTATTTTTTTCATAAAAAAACCACCAAAAATTGATTTTAATAGGTTTTAATTTCAATCAGAGCATGAGAGAAAAAAAATTATATCTGCATGGATGGCGTGGTCATTCTCTCTCTCGTCGTCCCGCCGACACAACCTGCTCCTTCCACTACCCCATGACGACTCCCCTACGTCGCGCCAGACCACATTGTTGGCCCCGTGTTGCGTCAGTTCCTCAACAATTGCAACTACTCGCAAGCTGGCCTGCATTGTTAAGTGTAACTATTCATGTTACAATATGTTATATGTATATATATATAATCATATTATTATTTACAATTTTTGGATTCATTTATAATTTTTTTTATTAAAACATATTTCTTTTTTGCGTTGGCAGGGTGGAAAATCTTGAGAAAGACGCCGTGAAGCCCCCGTACTTCACGGTGTATGGGGATTCCGTAACTAAAACTGGTCTGTAGAGACCAACCAAACCAACCATTAGTTTTATTTAGTTAATTCTTACATCTATCTAGTTACTTATTAGCTAAATTAGTCCAATGACATCCTTTACTTTTTCATTGTTGTCCTACGACTGCTGTATTTCACGCTCCACGCAGCGTGCTTTATTTTGTAATTTGTCACTCATACTAATTAATTAAAAATGGTTTTCCTTCGCTCGAGTCTTGTGAACAGGTATTTATTGTCCGTCCGAGAGCTGAAGAACTTGTGTGTGTGTGTGTGTTTTTTCATATTAAAACAGATGACATATTTCTTATATCTACGTGGAAAAATCCGTCGTCCATATTTATAAAGGGGCCACACGCAGATGTCTCACATATATGAAAGAGAGCCTCGTGTTATATATCTGTTAGACTAAACGTATCTGTTTACATAACCCGAACAAGGAACGCGAACAGCACGTAACAACATCTTAACCTCTTGGATGTGCCATCTTTTTTATATATATATTTTTATACCTCAAAATTTCTCTATGTTTGGTAAAGACCCACAGAGACGTAACAACTGTAAAATTAATTTTGTTTCAACATTTCCAGCTTGCGATCAGTGGCGGTTGGTTGGTGCACATGCGCCCGTGAATCTTCCTTTTCCCACTAGGGTTTTTTTTGTTGTTGTTGTTGTTGAGTTTTCTTAGTACGGTACTTTGAAAATGTTCCCGTCCACTTCGTACATAGACAAGCCAACTGTAAACCAATTTATGTAACGGCGATGATGTAAATTTCTGCACGTGTTTTACTCTAATTGTTTCTTAAAGCCGTCGTCGTCATCAAGTGGTATATCGTATCTCGTTACTACGAGAACCTCGTCTACATTTCTCCTGGACGGAATAGATGAACTCGCATCACGCACGCCACTCCTCGGGAAAACATGTTCCTAGCAAACATAAGGAGTGACCTTTCTAGAGAATATATATTAGTAAGGAGGATAGTAAGAATATCTCTCTCTCTCTCCCTCACTCTCTCCTTCCCCTATCCCCAACTACGACACGAAAGCAATTTATTTTACAGCATAATTAATATTGCTGAACGGAGAATTACATCTGCGGTTGTTATATCGTCAAATCTGGTTGTTTCTGAAATGAAACTAAAAAAAAAACAAAACATTTCACATCCGTCAGCTGATTCTCTTAGAAGTACTTGCAAGGTCCATTATTTTTTTATCATATTGGAAAGATTTTAATTGAATTACGTACAAGATTTGCGCTAGACGAATTCAGGGCGAAGGAACTTCACGTAAAACATTACACACAGGTTATGTAAAATTGCTTTTTTCCTTGGGTTATTGCGGAGAATCATGTCAATAACTCGAGAGGGAAAAAAACGTTTCGGCTACTCTCCGCTCTTCTTCAAGCAGATGGTAACAATCTTCGCAAAAAAATTTGAATTTTATCTTGGAAAGATTTAATTGATTTACGTATAAGATTTGCGCTAGACGAATTCAGGGCGAAGGAACTTCACGTAAAACATTACACAAGGGTTATGTAAAATTGCTTTTTTCCTTGGGTTATTGCGAAGAATCATGTCAATAACTCGAGAGGGAAAAAAACGTTTCGGCTACTCTCCGCTCTTCTTCAAGCAGATGGTAACAATCTTCGCAAAAAAATTTGAATTTTATCTTGGAAAGATTTAATTGATTTACGTATAAGATTTGCGCTAGACGAATTCAGGGCGAAGGAACTTCACGTAAAACATTACACACAGGTTATGTAAAATTGCTTTTTTCCTTGGGTTATTGCGAAGAATCATGTCAATAACTCGAGAGGGAAAAAAACGTTTCGGCTACTCTCCGCTCTTCTTCAAGCAGATGGTAACAATCTTCGCAACAAAAAAAAATTTTTATTTTTTGAATTTTCTGCTGCAATCACGTGTATTTTACTTATGATATTAAATCAGATTAAATTTGATCACCTCATCGTTTACTTTTACTTTACTTTTATTTTTTTAATATTGAGTTTCGTTCCTAAATTTGGAAGCTCGTCCTTTAATAGCGTTCCTTACAAGTGAAATTAATAACTCTTATTTAATTATTATTTTTTTCGTATAGATTCTTAAGTTTTCGTGTTTCGTGAAATATTTTGTAGTTGAGTTAATCATTGTATATGTTTATGACTGTTGGCATTTACTATATATTAATGTATATCTGTCTCATGTGTGTGTTTTTTTTTATTTGAAATATCAATTTGACTTGTCCTATTTCCTCGTCTGAGGACTAAACGGAGCTAATAAAAATCTAATCTATCTTAATTTATTGATTATTTAAAATTCTTCACATGTGAGGCTCAAAAATTAGGAACGGTTAAGGATTGTTGTTAATAAAGTTTATATTACTCTAGGCTTATTTTACTTATTTCTACATTCTTATTTTTATGAATATTTTTTGTTGTTGTTATTGTTGAATAATTTTTAAATCCGTGCATTTTTGGATTCCATGTCTAATTTGTATCGTTACGTTACGCGAACGTTTCGTTCCTAAATTTGGAAGCTCGTACGGTGAAATTTTCGAAGAATGAATCCTTTAATGTCGTTCGTTACAAGTGAAATTAATAACTCTTATTTAATTATTTTTTTTCGTATAGATTCTTAAGTTTTTCGTGTTTCATGAAATATTTTGTAGTTGAGTTAATCATTTACTATATTTATGTATATCTGTCTCATGTTGTTTTTTTCTTTTTTTTTAATATCAATTTGACTTGTCCTATTTCCTCATCTGAGGACTAAACGGAGCTAATAAAAATCTAATCTATCTTAATTTATTGATTATTTAAAATTCTTCAGGTGAGGCCCAAAAATTAGGAACGGTTAAGGATTGTTGTTAATAAGGTTTATATTATTGTAGGTTTATTTTACTTATTTTACATTCTTATTTTTATGATTTTTTTTGTTGGTTTGTTGTTGTTATTGTTGAATAATAAATTAAATCCGTGCCATTGATTCCATGTCTAATTTGTATCCCAATGTTTTCATGCGTCGTTGATGAAAAAAAAATTTATTGTAATTTGCCCTAAAATATGAGCGTAACGTCTGTTGTAACTTTGATGAGTTGTTGCAACATTGAGTGAAGGGAAAAAAAATAAATATTGCGCTGATGATGATGGAATTGAAGTGGTCAGTTTTCGCTGGCAACGGTTTGTGAACTTTTATGCGGCAGAAGTGTGAAATTACTTCCATCTCTGCTACAACTGGCTCTGTTGTAATCAATATTGGAGCTGTGAAGTGTTTGCGAGGGTTGGCAGGCGTGGTACAGCAAGCAGTAATCCAGGGTTTAGCAGCCACACATGCCAACATGTGACGTGTGCTTGTTTGGTGACCTTGAAATTTGGTAACAAAATTACCTGAGTGACCAGCGAGCAATAAGCGTTCCAGTCAGTCAGTCGGGTGATGGATTTATTCGCGGACAAACGGACGAAGCAGTCAGGAGGAGTTTACCGCAAATTGACAGAGGATGAAATGGAAAAAAAAATTCAATTATTATTATTATTATTCAATTATTCCATTAGTCCTCGGTTGAGGAAATAGGATACGTCAAATATAATATTACAAGAAATAGATACAAAATTTTACAAACTGAGAACTGAGTGACAAAAAGAAAGAAGGAAAGATAAAATTCAATTTTCAGTCGAGGCAGCAGCAGAAGATCGTGCTGTGTAGGTTCCTCCCTCCCCCGTCAAACATGAAAAAGAAAATAAGTCAGCAGTTAAATTCTAGTAGTAGAGTATAGTTGTAAAATAAATAGGAGAATTTGATAGGAACACCAGGGGGAAACTGTTTTAGTCCTTCCCTATTTCTACGAATAATACGCTCCTCCGTTCATCAACAGAGATTTCCAACTCTTTATAAATAATTTTTTGAACCTTTAAAAGCTTTTCATTTCTTCCGGGAGACTATTGTATGTATAGATTTATACCGCGGAATAGTGAATGGCGGAGGCTTATTTTCAAAAAGACTTGGACGATGTTTTTTTTTCAACAACACGGAGCTGAGAAGAGAGAGAGAGATTTCTTGTGTTGTACGAATTGGCTTGAACCGTTTACAGCATATAGATTGATTGATTGATGTTGCTCCATACAAAATTTAAAATTTCTAGAATATATACGTGCAAGGTAAGGTGAAAGTTCCAAGTTTGGAAAACAAAGGTTGTCAAGTGGTATACCGTGCACCTGACACTTAACTATTTCGTTACGGCCCCCGCCTTTTTTTTTGTAGTTTAAAGATGATGTGAAGCTGATGGATGACCCCAGTGTTTGCAATACCGTGAATGACACATGACAGAAATCAAAAAAATATGCATGGTACATCATCATATTATAGCTATGTCGGCTTCCCGTAGCTGACACTCGTAATGTAAAGCAAATTTTGCTGAGGTTTCCCCGATAGTTTTTTTTTGTTTTTAATGTGGTGGTGATGGTGATTTCCATTTTTCAAATTACTGTCAATCAGCAGACCAAGAAAAAGAGAGGCGTGCGTGCTCTCTTTGAAATGTTTTCCAAGTTAGGAGATTGAAAACCTGGTTTGTGTTTGCTGTGAAGTTGACGATTTTTGGTTTTCTCTAGGTTAAGAGGAAAAAATTTTTGTTTGCGGTGAAGCTAAGAAAGATTGAGACTGGAGGCACATTGCAGGGATCAACGTAGGCGGCTGTCCGTGATTACCAAATTTGTGTCGTGAGCCCACCCCACACCACACGTAGAGAGGACTGATTTTTGAGGGCTCTAAATAATTAGGTAAATCGTTAAATGTAAATGATGAAAAGTAAAAGGTCCCTAAAATTGAACCCTGAGGGACACCACAGGTAATCGTTTCCCCATTCTGACAGATACTCATTTCCATCCGCGTTTTGAATAGAATACTTTTTGGCGTCTTTTTTTGCCAGTACGACGCCAATAAAGAAATGGGGGGAGCTTCCTCTGATTCCGTACAAGTTTAATTTTCTGAGTGGAATATTATGATCTACTAAATCAAACGCTTTCAAGAGAGAGGCTCAGCAAAAATGAGTCTTTCATCAAGTGCGTCATGAATACTTTGAACGAAGTCGTATGTATGAAGCCGCGTCGGTAGATTTTCCGCCGATAAAACCGTGTTGCGATGTGGTAATAAGTTTTAAATTTTGTAAAAAAAAAAATAATCTGTAATCCTCATAAGTGATGGTTTCTCGAGAACGTCGGTAGGAGGGAAATAGGGCGATAATTGGAGACGCGTCCGTTGTAAGAACCCTACTTGTGTATAACTATGGGCGTCTTGTCTTTTTAGAGCATCTGGAAATATTCCGAGGATAAGGCGAGGAGGAATGTTCTCGGCTAGCAGGATTCCAAACAGGCCGGCCATTTGTGCTCCAAGGCAACTGGAATTAGCACTTGCAAGTAATTGCGGCATTCGAACGATCTTCCGTTTATGAAACAATTGGGAATATAATAATTAAAGGAACATGAATTGAGAGCTCCAAATGACTCTGGTGTAACATTGTGACGGCGAAGGGTTTCCATCAGATACTTTTCAGAATGATGATGAAAGGACGTAAAAATTAAACACTGACTACATTCAACAAAAACACACACACACACAGGAAAAAGCAAAAAAAAATACCCCCCTGAAAATAAAAGACACGTGTGTGCGTGAGGAGACGAAAATTAGATCGCAAACGAATCTTAGACGATTGATTATTTTAATTAAAGGATCCTATTTTACAGTATTTTTATGTATGAATTAGCTTTGGTTCCCGGTGATATTAATGGCTGAATATATATATAAAAAACAAAACATTACTTAAGTTATGATACTTTTTTGTTCCTCGCGAACGTCGTCGTCGCCGCCGCCGCACGCAGTCACCGTAAGAGCAAAAAGTATCCTGTTCGATATGTAATTAGGGTATGGCGGATTAACACTAACCCTTACGTGATCATTCGTTCCTAAATTTGGAAACTCATCCGGTTAATTTTGAAGAATTAATCCTATAATTTATTGGTTATTTAAAATTCACTGCAATGAGGTTAGCCCCGAAAATATTTTTTTTTTAAAAAAAAGAGGACTCGCTCGCTTGATGCCGGTTAAAATGACCAGGAGATTAGTTACTAATTAAGTACTGCAACGGGGTAATACAATTAAGGTACCTGGGTGAAGTGGGGAAACCTGCTAGGAATCTTATTAACCTGCGATTGAAAACTGTTTTTTTTTCTTCAGAATACTCGAGTGTGTTTTGATGATTGTTCTCAAGTTGGTGATCATCACGGATATCGTGTTTTTATTTGTGATTATTTTTTTTTTTAAATTGTCATTATCGAAGGATATTCTATTTTGGAATTTATTTCATAGCCTTGTGTTGCGTTCACTTGAATATTTTCAATAAATGGTATTTTAATGCAGGAAATTAGTAACGGCCGGAGGTCATTTACCTAAGCAGCGCAGGCGTGTTACGTTGTAAATAAAAAGTAATTTTAAGGTTTAATATATTTAAGCATTTACTGGTTTATGTAATACATGGGAATATTTAAGAAAACTTGACCACTTTCAGGCAGAGTCTTTTTGCCAAGATATTTATTTTGGTGCGCAGAAAGCTGCGGCAGAGCTTTAAGGGAGGTGGAGAGGGGTGGAGAGGAGGTGGTGGAGAGCTTGTTGCTCACTCGAAAGATACACACAAGCTCACTCTTGTTTACCCTCTCTCTTCACAGGTTTACCAACTTTCAAAAAAAAGTTGTTGATGGCGAAGCTTTACGCGGAAGCAAGCTCATAATTTCTAAACCGATTTCGGCTCCGCAGAGAGACTGCGACGACGTTCTTAAAAAGAGCTTTGTTATTAATTGGGCGACGTAAGACAAGACTGCAGAAAGGGAATCTTTGGGGTGAGGGGGGGAAGGGGTGGGGGAGAGAAAGGTGGGTGGAAGTGGGCAAAAGGGGGGCGGCACACACAGACACGGATTTTACAAAGTAAAAAAATAAAAAAAACATGCTCAATGTTTGAGGGTGTACAACAGAAAGAGTGGAAATGTAGATAGAGACACAGTCACAGTATTGAAAGGTTACAGAAATACATTTATTTATTGAAATAAAATTTGGATGTCATTACTTTTTGATCAGAAAGTGATACTGTATCCATTGAAAAAAAAATTTTTTTTTCTTTTTCCATTTACACTATCATTCAGCGTCGTCTCTCTCTCTCTCTCTCTCTCTGTCTCTCTCTCTCTCTCTCTCTCTCGAGATTAACTCGACGTATTATAAAAAAAATTTACCAGTATGCCCGACCTAGAGGATGGTCAAGCGCTGCGGGAGTTTTCTCGTAGACGTTTCAGCCCAGAGAGTGTGACTGCGGGGCTTCCTCACCTGATCATGTCGGGAATGCCTCGCGCACTCTCTCTGGGTATTTTTTTTTATCAAAGTTCTCACATATGCCGAGACACCTTCACCTATTTTAGGAGGTATATGTAACTGGGGGTCAAAGACCTTGGGTGTGCATATTGCAAGAGCTGTTGTCCGCTGATCCCATTGGGGATCAGTCGGCCAACTGCCTCCTGAAACTGGTGGAGACACGGAGAAGGGAATGCTGCTGCGTCCCCACAGCAAACTCGTCTCCCCGTCATTCACAGGGAAGGGCGTGAGAATAGTAGTACCCAATGCCCCCCGACCCTACCTGATGCAGGTTTTCTAGGGTTTTCCCTGCATCTCTTTAGGTGAAACACCGCGAGGGTAGGATCCTTAAACCATAGCCTGGGGTCCCTAGTTCACCCTGGGCTACCTTGCTCTACCTTCCGCATCCCCCCTTTTCAATTCCCTTCCTATGCTATTAAAGGGGAGTTGCCTGTTTTAGGATCACCCTCATGTAGCCTGTTACCAAAAAAAAAATGCCCGATCTACCTGATGCAGGTTTTCTAGGGTTTACCCTAGTCACTAGTCAACCCTTGCTTGGCTACCTTGCTCTACCTTCCGCATCCATCCCCCCTTTTCAATTCCCTTCCTATGCTATTAAAGGAGGGGAGTTGCCTGTTGTTTCAGGATCACCCTGAATGGAAGCTCGTCTGAAGAAGTGTTGTTGCTCAGTTTATAGGTTTATGTTAGTTATCATGGGAAATATCGGGAACTTTGTGGCAATCCTGTTTTTTTTTTTGGTAACACATTAATGACACACACAAACACATAAATTATCTTATGGAGGTTGTAAAGTAAAAAATGCTGCATCTGAGATGTCAGATGAAACCAACTGATTAACTCCAAGAGAAATGCGTTTACGAATCGCGTCCTTGTACAGTTACTATAAAATTTAATGGAGAAAATGATTGCGTCCATGTTGAATCACCCGATTTCCCCTTTCTTCTTCTTTTTTTTTTCTTTTTACACTAATTCGACAGTTAATCTGCAAAGTCGCTGGAACGGAAATGCTATATTCTGCGGCGGTCGACAGTTCGTCCGTCACTTTCCCGCGGTCTTTGATCTGCTCCATTGTTCTCCCCAAGTGCTGATGGATCGTGCTCAAGTTTAACAAACCCTTTGTTTGGCTGACTTGTTCTTTCCCGGAATCGTCACTGCAGAGGAGTTGGCGATTTCTGAAGAGTAAACACATGTTGTGTGATGTGGTGTGATACGTGATCCATAGTATACGTCGACCAGGTCACGCACGCATGAGTCTGCTTCACGCGGTTGTTGTTGGACAGCAAATTGATGACTGCGTGACGGTGGAGGGAAAATATTATACCCTGAATTATCATGAGCTCACCAGCCGCATATTTCTTTGAAGGTTATTGCCCTTTATAAACACTACTTTTGAGCGTTTTACGCATGTTCCTGTCCCTTAGTAACCTATCCAAAGCTGATTCAGGAAGACCTACAGTCTTGGAAAATTTTGATGCTTGACAAATGAGATCGACAACGAAAACGGGGAGGGGGGGACACAAACGGAAGATTTAGAGCATAAATTGACGAGCGACACCCCCTATTTTTTTTTAGCCTGATGTGAGGCAAAAGATGAGAAGGTAAATATTCAATGAGTATGGGAAATTATGGAGGAAAAAAAACGTGAAATTGCGGCGGAGGAGGAGTAGGTGGTGATGATGATGATGATGGGTGTAGTAGTATTTTTTGGCCTGAAAGGGTTTTTATGTTATTACTTCACACACAAAATATGCGTTTAAAACCGTACGCATGTTTTAATTTTTTTTTGGTTAACAGGCTACATCATGAGGGTGATCCTGAAATAACAGGCAACTCCCCTTTAATAGCATAGGAAGGGAATTGAAAAGGGGGGATGGATGCGGAAGGTAGAGCAAGGTAGGCATGCAAGGGTTAATTAGGTGGGCCCCCGGGGCTATGGATTAAGGATCCTACCCTGCACGCGGTGTTTCACCTAAAGAGATACAGTGAAAAATCCTAGAAAACCTGCATCAGGTAGGTCGGGGGGGCATTGGGTGGTACTATTCTCACGCCCTTCCCTGTGAATGACGGGAGACGAGTTTGCTGCTGTGGGGACGCAGCAGCATTCCCTTCTCCGTGTCTCCACCAGTTTCAGGAGGCAGTTGGCCGAGTGATCCAATGGGATCAGCGGACAGCTCTTGCTATATGACCAAAGTCTTTGACCCCGGTACATTTTTTTTGGGGGGGGTAACAGGCTACATGAGGGTGATCCTGAAACAGGCAACTCCCCTTTAATAGCATAAGAAGGGAATTGAAAAAGGGGGGGTGCGGAAGGTAGAGCAAGGTAAACTACTGGCTTTTATCCTTATGCTCTACTTATTTGACATACGGCCAGAAATTCTTCACGTGCGCTGTTAAAAGTCAAATAAGCAAAATAATTTAATAAAAAAAATTTATATTTCGAGTGGAAGAAGTTTTAAATTTTCGACACGTGAACAGTTATTGATTTTTTTTCACGCGCGCTCTTAACAATTTTTCTATTAGACACACGCGCGTGCGTGTAAAAAACAGCAGCCGCCGTCAATAATTCAGAATTTCAGAGATGACTTTTTAATTTTTATTTTCGTTCTAAATCCACTTTAGGATTTGGTGTCGTTTAATCTCCTCGCACCTTCCGTTATATATCGCTTCGTTTATGAGCGATTTTTAATTTCCGTTCGTTCTACGGCTTCAAGGGCTGCGTGTTTTGTTTGGAAATGTTGATTTAACGTTAAGTCTTTTTGCGCGCGCCAAGTCACGTGTTTGTGTTGTGTAATTCCACTTTCCCCCATTCATTCCCCGAGTTTTATCTTTTCGGTCGGCCAATCCGTTTAGCGAGGACGACGTTGCGTTATTTCTGTTTCTGCTGGGAACCAAAAAAAAATAGAGGCGGTGAAAACGTGAAATTTCGAGGAATCAGTTCTGGTCACTGGCCTTCGGGGAATATTTTTTTTTTGATTTACCGGTTCAGCTGCAGGTAAAGTAATATTACTACGGTATATATATATATATATGTTGAAAACTTTAGTTTAAGTGGGAAAGCTATCGAGTTACGTTCAAGTGAGGAAACTTTGAAACTTTTAAATTGGGAGGAAAACGGCACAACTTTTTAATTAGCCATTATCGGGGCCAGTCAGTCGACAAACATTTGGAAACCCGTTATAATGAACCACCTGCTCGTTAAATATATTATTTAAAAAATATTTCTCCCTTTTTTTCCCCCCGCGATAAGTAGTTGTTGTTATTTTTATTATTATTACCACTGCTGCAACAAGTCAATTGAATGTTAAAATTGTGACAAAATGCTGATTTCGCAGAAATTATAAAATCCTGGTAGGCCAAGGCCCTGAACGGGCTGCAGTGTCAATGAAGAAAGAAAGAAAGAAGAATTTCCAAATAAAATGATCTGTAAAATTTGAGGGTGACTGTCTGGACGAGAGGGTCTCATTACCCCCCTCCCCTTTAATATCATAGAAAGTTGATTAGATAGCGGGGATGTGGAAAGAGAGCAAGGGGGAACCAATTGTCAACTACGAGTTCCCGGGTTGTGTTTTAAAGTGATGCCGGATCATCCCTAGGTAAGTCGTCGTGATGATGGAACTTGGTACATTTTTTAAAAAAAATTAAATTTCCGGTCCCCCACGAAAACACAGAAAAAAAAACCCTTCATTAAAGGATCAGTGAAATTACGTTTTACAGTCATCAACGCGCAGAGCTTTACTTGAAAAAAAAATTAATTCTGTTCTGGAGTAAGTAATAAATGGGTTTTCTCTTTCTATTTCGCTGCACTGTGCCTCACTCATATAATTACGACGCACGGAGTCGCTGACATTTTATTATTTTTTATTTTATTTTTTATTATTCACTAATTACACTAATAGCCAGCCTGTTTTCTTGAGTATCTATAACGGGCCTTATTTTAATTTCTTACAATGTTTGTCTTACAGATTTATTCTATTCTATTTTATTTTATAAATAATTATTTTCTTAAACAATAATTTAAACTAATAAACTAAAACTAAAAACAGAAGGGTATAGGGTGAATGGGAGTGGGAGAATTGAAGGGAAAGTGCTGTAAGATCACAGCTGGCGGAATATGGAGTCGCTGACGGAATCCAGAGGAGTTCTGGGAAGTCTTTCAGGGCTGACTTTCTCCTTCTGAGGTTTTTCCTTTCTCTCACCCATCGCGGCCCACAGGCCAAGGATTTTAAATTAAATCTCTCACAAGCTGAGTCGATCTTGAGCGGTTTGTGAGGGGCGTGTGTACGTTGATGCCATTGGACCAGACGGCCAGCTGCCCCTAAATACTGTTTGAGGCAATCCCAATCTCCCGACCTACCTATTGCAGTATGTCTACGGTTTTCCTTTTATAACCATCAGGTTAAATACTTACACAACAAGCCCGGGGGTCCCTAGTCAACCCTTGCTCTACCTCCCCCCTCCACTTTCTCTTCCAATTGCCTTCCTATGCTATTAAACGGGTGTTGCCTGCTTACAGGATCACTCTCCCTCAATGAGCCTGTTATCGATCAAACCGCCATGTCGATTTTGTTTTATATTTATATTATTATATAAAGATGTAGGGAGAGTAAGATTTTGTTTCGTGAAATTTAAATGGTGCAAAATTTTGAAGTGTTCATCGTTCAACACACATTACGCGTTACGTAATGCAAATTTTGGCTGCAACGTACAGTCAATGAGTAAGGATAAATATTATTTTCTTCATTAAATTTTTCACGAAAAGAAAAAAAATAATTGCCTTTTAAAAATTGTTTATTTATTTTTTTGTTGGTAATTGAAGATGTTACGAATGCAGGAACGTTTCGCCGTGCTTCTTACATTAGTAAGTTCTAATTTTTTTTTTTTAAATGATATTTACTTGAATTTACGTAATGCAAATTTTGGCTGCAACGTACAGTCAATGAGTAAGGTTAGATATTATTTTCTTCATTAAATTTTTCACGAAAAGAAAAATAAAATTGCCTTTTAAAAATTGTTTATTTATTTATTTTTTGTTGGTAATTGAAGATGTTTATGAATGCAGGAACGTTTCGCCGTGCTTCTTATATTAGTATGTTCTAACTTTTTTTTTTAAAAAAAATATTATTTACTTGAATTTACGTAATGAAAATTTTGGCTACAGCGTACAGTCAATGAGTGAGGTTAGATATTTTTTTCTTCATTAAATTTTTCACGAAAAGAAAAATAAAATTGCCTTTTAAAAATTGTTTATTTATTTTTTTGTTTTGTAATTGAAGATGTTACGAATGCAGGAACGTTTCGTCGTGCTTCTTATATTAGTATGTTCTAATTTTTTTTTAAACATTTACTTGAATTTACGTAATGCAAATTTTGGCTGCAACGTACAGTCAATGAGTAAGGTTAGATATTATTTTCTTCATTAAATTTTTCACGAAAAGAAAAATAAAATTGCCTTTTAAAAATTGTTTATTTATTTATTTTTGTTTTGTAATTGAAGATGTTACGAATGCAGGAACGTTTCGCCGTGCTTCTTATATTAGTATGTTCTAATTTTTTTTTAAAAAAAATATTATTTACTTGAATTTACGTAATGCAAATTTTGGCTACAACGTACAGTCAATGAGTAAGGTTAGATATTATTTTCTTCATTAAATTTTTCACGAAAAGAAAAAAAATTGCCTTTTAAAAATTGTTTATTTATTTATTTTTGTTGGTAATTGAAGATGTTTATGAATGCAGGAACGTTTCGCCGTGCTTCTTATATTAGTATGTTCTAATTGTTTTTTTAAAAAATAATATTTACTTGAATTTACGTAATGCAAATTTTGGCTACAACGTACAGTCAATGAGTAAGGATAAATATTATTTTCTTCATTAAATTTTTCACGAAAAGAAAAAAAAATTGCCTTTTAAAAATTGTTTATTTATTTATTTTTGTTGGTAATTGAAGATGTTACGAATGCAGGAACGTTTCGCCGTGCTTCTTATATTAGTATGTTCTAATTTTTTTTAAAAAAAATGATATTTACTTGAATTTACCTAATGCAAATTTTGGCTACAACGTACAGTCAATGAGTAAGGTTAGATATTATTTTCTTCATTAAATTTTTCACGAAAAGAAGAAAAAAATTGCCTTTTAAAAATTGTTTATTTATTTTTTTTGTTTTGTAATTGAAGATGTTACGAATGCAGGAACGTTTCGCCGTGCTTCTTATATTAGTATGTTCTAATTTTTTTTTTAAAAAATAATATTTACTTGAATTTATATGTCACTATTTTAGAGGCTCTATTCATTCATTTAGGTGAATTTTTCTGTTGGGGCTTGAAGGAGGTTCGTGGTTCATCCCTATCAATGGGGGTGCGATATGGTTGTCATTGGGAAAAGACCCGAGCAAAGGTTATATACAAATTAAACAATTATTAAACTGTTTAAATTTCACATGCAAATAATATTAGTGGGGTTTCTGTAAATTTCTAGAGTGAACTTACATCGATACACACACACATGGTCTGATAGATTTTTCATTCATAATCATTTAAATACCATTCGAAAATCAACGAATCAGATCGAGTTTATTGACAACGACGAGATCATTTTTTGTCGATCCCGTCAAAACGTCAGCAGGCCTTGAAGCGATTTCCGTCTATTCGTATGTGTGTATGTATGTATGTATGTGAGGTGGTTTCGAGCAACCATTTTCACACGTGCGCTGTTGGACGAGCAGCTTTCAGCAGCATCCGTTATTGCAATGTCAGACTTTGGAGGGATTTTCCACAGAGAGAGAAAACGAAGAAAGGTCAGCCTCCCTCCCCAGTGACAAACAAACAAACAAACAAACATCTCCAGAGATGGAAGCGTAGTTTAACTTGCATCAAATTGCTGCCTTTTTAAAAATAAAAAGAAGAAGTTGTGGTGGAGGGGGGAGGGGGGTATGAGGGGGGAGCAGCAGCAGCGGCGGCGGAGGTGGTGTCAATTTCGGCTGCGTCGGCAGCTAGGTTGGCTAGGTGACCGCTGACAGAGCTGTAACAGAGACAGGGGACCCCCCTTTTCTTCCTCAAGGTGTGGGAATGGCGCTGCTCACAGCACAGACCCAGCCGCTGCGCACAAACTCGGTCCACAGGCAGGTGACGATGTCTCGAGGAGGACACGACACCACTGCAGATGTGACACTCACCCAAAAATAATTAATTAATTTACTAACTAGGCTCCTTATTTACTTAAACTTGAGATGAAAGAACGTGACAGACCTCATAATCAAATTATGTAAATTAGTACCGCCCGGGGTCCCCCACTAGTCAACCCTTGAATACCTTGCTCTACCTTCAGCGTCCCAATAAATAGAAAATTAAATATTTACAAAAAGTAACAGTTTTAATTATGGTTCTGATTGGTTCTATAAGATAATTAACGTTGAACGTGGCACTAAAAACAAATATTACCCTTGAATAAATTCGAAGAGGAAAAAAAATCGGAGTACGAAAAGGGGTTGTCGTCGTGTGATATTTTGGAATGAAATTAATTCTAAGACGTTTAATGTGTTATTTTTGAGGGATTTTTTTTAAAAAAAAATTTCATAAATAGGCGGCTGATAAAAATAGTTGGACAAGAACTGTGAATTTAATCCGTTCCTTAAAGCAGCAAATGCACTAATTGATGACCAATAATAATAATAATAATTTTTGAAGTGCGTAAACTAAACTAAGGGCAGAATAATTTATTAAAGTATGAATGAACACTTTCATATTTTCATGAATATATATATTTTTTTGGATAATAGATGACCTCATGTAGCAGTTAATTTAAAATCATTAAATATATATCGATCGTTTTGTTATATAATAATAATAATAATGGTTTCCTATAATTGGACAAAGGGTTCAAATTTGATTTTTACGTCATCTCAACTTTTTTTTTTAAAAAAAATTTGAGTTTATTTAAAGTCACATCAACAGCAACAGGAGGATATTAGCGGCTGTAATTACAGTTTTTATATTAAATTATGCTATATAAATTTATTATTATTTTTTATAAAAAAATTTAACTTCACCTGTTGATGTAGCCGAAACTCAAATTTTTGTGTTATATGTGAAATTGTCACCTAATCTATACGAACGCAGAATGTTTTGTGTATGTGATTCGTATTGGATCTGGTTTTGTCAGCTCGATGACTGTCAACTTTAAAAGTGAAATGCAAATCGTTTAACGAGAACAAACGTTGCGCGTATTCTCTCTCTCTCTCTCTCTCTCTCTCTCTCTCTCTCTCTCTCTCTCTCTCTGTCATAAAGGCTGACAGTGAGATATTGCGCGGGACTTTTTTTTTCCCCCCCCGCTGGAAAGCTCCAGCGCTAATCACATCAATCGTGTAACTTGTGATTGTGTTTTGATGAATCGAACCTATTCAAATGATTAAAAAATATATACATGCATCACGGAAGAAGAAGAAGAAGAAGGCAGTGAACGTACATTCATATGATAATGAAAATTTAGATTTGCTTTGACAGTCTTTTTAGGAGCGCAGTATTTTTTAATTCACTCAACTGTAAATGATGGCTGGGGGTGGGGAGGGGAATTATTAATTAAATTAATTTAATAATTGGGTTTAAATATATACATTTATTAATTGTAAACACGATAATAATGGGACGTGCGTGTGTGTGTATATTATGTACAAAAATAATGAATTAAAATGGGATTCTATTAAAGATCTCAGGGTATTAATGGTTTCGGGTGTTGTTGACCCACGTGTAGCAGATCTACTCTTCGTTGACGAACCTGAGTTGTTTTCATATGCGTCTGGCTGTAATTTCCGTGTTGTGGAACTTGAAGCGGCAGGTCGACAAAGTCGTGCTGCTGCCGGAATTGAGGAAACTCCGATTTTTTTCCCCTCCTCTCTTTCTTCCCTTGTTGTTCAGACCTTTCTTCCCTGCTTCCTGGAGTGATCAAAAGCAAGGTCCGTCCTACCTCTCCGCTGCCACCTCACAAATCTCCTCTCTCCACCACTCTGCTGCCAAATTCCTTTCGTCACCACCTTCCATCACCAGCAATCTCCTTTCTCTCTCCACCACTCTCCTTCAATCTCCTCTCTGATAATACAAATACAGCCATAAATAATTAGAGTATAAAATAAGTAAAAAAAATTTTGGGTGGTGCGTCGTAACCGGGAAAACACCCGGAGTTGTTCCACAAACAAAAATGTATTAAGGTTGGAAAGGATGAGGAGGAGACGAAGAAATTAAGAATTCTTTCCTTCAGTCTCTCTCCACGAAAAAAATAATAAAATATAATAATAAAATTAGTGTAACAGATGATGATGGATGATCTTACACATGCTAAAACAAATTTAAATATACGCATATACTTTTATTATTGTTTTCATACATATTTATATATCTATGTGTGTATAAAAAGAAATGTACCAACAAATGAAAGATATTGTTAAAAAGACCTGTTATTGAATCTAGAAAACCAGGTCAAGTAAATTATTATCAATAATAATAATAATAATAATAAAAATTCTCACAATTCTCGAAAATAATTAGAAAATTAAATTTCCTCGTTCCGAATGGGGAAAAACTACAGGATTACTGAACGTTGTTCAGTAACGTGATGAGCCAAGAAAGTAACAAACGTCTGCAAAATTGGGTTTATTTTTTTTCTTCTTCTCCAAATCAATTTTCACCCCTGTTTTAATTATTGAAGGGGACCTGGGTAGTTACCCTCTTTCACGATCGGTTCGTTTAGACTTTTTTTTGTTGAGCTTTCTAATTTGCTTCGTCCTGTTTACTACGACGATGTCGGATTGTATGTATTCCTCCCCTTAGATAGATCCTTGCGGTGGCTCGTGACCTATTAGCGACGCTTTACGACTCGAGCAAAAGAGCGCCCTTGTTGTTGTATATATATATATATAAGGTCGGCGTCGATGAGTCAGCGTGGTGGAGCTTTCTCTCTCTCTCTCTCTCTCTCTCTCTCTCAGTCCGAATACGGCGATTTTCTTGGCGTGGATCAGTGAGCGAGCATGAAATATGGTCCTGCGATTACGTCTGATCTGAGATTGCGGCCCCGCGCCACGAGATTGATCTCGGCTGAGAGAGTCTCTCTCTCTCTCTCTTTTCCACGCCTGGTCAGGTGGTGATTCGGCGACATTCGTCCTAACAAGCGGCTATCGGGCTCGGGGAATCTGGTAATGAAGTGTGTGTGTGTGTGTCGGTAGGTGCTTAGTGTCATTAAACAACCCCCCCTC
The DNA here is from genome assembly GCA_034510155.1 of Eucriotettix oculatus. NCBI lineage: Eukaryota > Metazoa > Arthropoda > Insecta > Orthoptera > Tetrigidae > Eucriotettix > Eucriotettix oculatus. The sequence goes on from CM067381.1 coordinate 78,790,350, forward strand.
TCCCCCTGTCCATGGCTCGTTTGTCTTGCGCTGTCAGTTGCTGTCCGCGACCGACCGACCGACAGTTTCACTTGCTCGGAGCGGCGCAATTGTCCCGCCTGATTACCCTGGACAGCTCCCAATCCTGACTGACACGCGCGAGAAATTATCGTCGACAGAACACTGTCTCAACCTGCACCTCTATCTAATCCATCGACAAGTCCCCCCTGATGATTCGTAATCCAACCCAAAGTTCTCAAGTTCAATTACGCGGACGATCAACAGCCCGGATGAATAACAGCTTCATTTTTTAAAAGACTACGCGTGTGTGTGACCGAGAAAAAATGATACAAATGTACTAAAACGTCCCGCATGAGCCTTCTAATCAAACGGAAACCAATGCGATACAAAATGATTGATATAGCACTGGAAGAAAGCAGTTTTTGGGGGGTTAACGGGCTACATGAGGGTGATCCTGAAACAAGCGACTCCCCTTTAATAGCATAGGAATAACAGATTCATTTAAAAGATTACGTGTGTACTGAAATGTTCCGCATGAGCCTTCTAATCAAACGGAAATTGAAAACCAATGCGATACAAAATGATTGATGTAGCACTGGAGGAAAGCAATTTTTTGGGGGGTAAACTGGCTACATGAGGGTGAGAGATCCTGAAACAGGCGACTCCCCTTTAATAGCATAGGAATAACAGCTTCATTTAAAAGATTACGTGTGTACTAAAATGTTCTTCATGAGCCTTCTAATCAAACGGAAATTGAAAACCAATGCGATACAAAATGATTGATGTAGCACTGGAGGAAAGCAATTTTTTGGGGGGGTAAACAGGCTACATGAGTGTGAGTGATCCTGAAACAGGCGACTCCCCTTTAATAGCATAGGAATAACAGCTTCATTTAAAAGATTACGTGTGTACTAAAATGTTCTTCATGAGCCTTCTAATCAAACGGAAATTGAAAACCAATGCGATACAAAATGATTGATGTAGCACTGGAGGAAAGCAATTTTTTGGGGGGTAAACAGGCTACATGAGGGTGAGTGATCCTGAAACAGGCGACTCCCCTTTAATAGCATAGGAATTGGGAATTGCAAAAAGGGATGCGGAAGGTAGAGCCAAGGGATAACTTAGCCCCCCCCCCCGGGCTACAGTTAGTGTTCAAACCTAAAGAGATGCAGGGGAAAAAAAAACCCATTAGAAAACCTGCATCAGGTAGGTAGGTCGGGGGGGCTTGTTGGGTGGTACTATTGTCACGTCCCCTTCCCCTGTGAATGACGGGGGAGACGAGTTTTCTGCTGCTGCTGCTGTTGGGGGGTCGCAGCAGCATTCCCTTCTGCTCCGTGTCTCTAAACCAGTTTTAGGAGGCAGTTGGCCGACTGGGATCCAATGGGATCATCTCTGAACATGAACGGGAACTTCGTGAACTTCAACGAAGGCTATCAGTGTTTTTTTACAACCACCCCTAAGTAAAGACCAAAAAATTATTCAAAATTGGAACTCGTGTTATAGACCAGTTTACCTTTTTTTTAAAAAAAAAACATAATTTAAGAATATTATCAGAAATTTTACTGTGTGCTTATTGGACGATTTGTCTCGAAATTCTTTCCTCGTCCTGGCCGGGCCTGGCATATTACAGCTACTGTAAAATTGGTCGCGAAATATATCTCTTTTAATTAAAGACAGACGTTACAATAAATTATTTGTATTTTCTCCTTTTTTTCGGCGTTTATTAATTGTTTTTTTGTTTGGGTTAACAGGCTACATGAGGGTGATCCTGAAACAGGCAACTCCCCTTTAATAGCATAGGAAGGGAATTGAAAAAGGGGGGATGTGGAAGGCAGAGCAAGGTAGCCCTGCAAGGGTTAACTAGAGGGGCCCCCGGGCTATGGTTTAAGGATCCTACCCTCACGCGGTGTTTCACCTAAAGAGATGCAGGAGGGAAAACCCATTAGAAAACCCGCATCAGGTAGGTCGGGGGGCATTGGGTACTTTTATAAACGCCCTTCCCCTGTGAATAACAGGGGAGACACGAGTTTGCTGCTGCTGTGGGGTCGCAGCATTATTCCCCCCCTTCCTCCGTGTCTTCACCAGCTTCAGGAGGCAGCTGGCCGACTGATCCAATCCAACTTCTATGTTCTTTAATCAATATCGAACGCTCAAACGTGATTTGCGGGAGAAACGTAAAAAAAAAAATTGTAAAAAAAAACTTGAAACTTTAAACAGCTGTTTCTAAATTTTCCATCAGGATCATGTCTTGTGTAGTTACAAAATTAATGTAAATCAATCATTTAATAACTAACTATAAATTAGTGTCCTCTACGAAAAATAATTTCACTTCTCTGTACTATGATTTCGTTTTTATGTCTACAAAATATTTTGGATTTAAACAAAGTTGGACACATTATTTTGGGTTTTCTTTTTTTCTTTTCTGTACCAACTGATGGTTTACACGTAAATAACTTTTTTTTTAATAGACGTTTGTAGTCTTCCACCCTATAAACATGTCCAATCCAGTTTAGCCTATGGGACTTTATGAACGCCCCGTGAGGTTCATTATAATTTATAACTCGTAACGCGCCATCAGCTTCTCTCGTTTTCCTTTTCAAATTCTAATCATTTTTGGTTCATAAGCTTGTTTTAAAATCCAGCTTTCTCTTACATATGTCGTAACACTAATGTTTCTCTTTGTCTGCTACAATATAAATTTATTTTTAAATAATTATTCTGCGTTCAAAAATAATATTATTATTGTTGTTTTTTTTTTATAAATTTTTTGTTTGGTTGCCTGATGAACTCAACAAATATGGACGAAGCGTCGTTGATGTGTTAGACAACACGGCAAATTAATTTATATTTATTTATTTATTTATTTGTACTTGTCAGATTATTTATCAGTTGTTACAACACTAAGAAAATAGTACAAAACTAATCAGAAAGTAAGCAACTCTTTTGCAGTACAGTACACATTAGCGGATGCAGCGAATTATAAATTGTTATTTTTATGCTAAGTGAGCCAATCACTATATATATATATGTGTGTGTGTGTTTGTTATAAAATTTGAAGGTGTTTTTTCTCTTTCTTTTCAGGTATGATGCCTTTTCTACCTCCAACTAGAATAATTCATGCCACTGCGTGTCTCTCTCTCTCTCTCTGCCTTGGAAATGACTGGATTTGATAAGTAATTTTCTTTACAAAAAATTTCTTCTTTATGAATTGAAATTATTAGCTTTCAGCAGTGTATTATTCTTGTTCTAGAGTGAGCGCGCCTCATGGACAATTCGCTATATTATTATTTGTCGGTCGGCGTTTTTGCTGCGACGTTTTTGGTTATTTATTTTATTCAGCAAACGAGTCACAGGAAACTTCTCAAATATATATATTTTTTTCTTTTCGCTGTCGCCGACGGACGTTCTATAGTATAATAAGTTAACGTACCTGATGCAGGTTTTCTAGGGTTTTCCTGCATCTCTTTAGGTGAAACACCGGGGCGAGGAGGGTAGGATCCTTAAACCATAGTCCAGGGGGCCCTAGTCTTTAACCCTTGCTGGGCTACCTTGCTCTACCTTCCGCATCCCCCCTTTTCAATTCCCTTCCTATGCCTGTTTCAGGATCACCCTCATGTAGCCTGTTAACCCAAAATAAAGGAATGGGTTCATCCTGGGACCTGAGGGCGTTTTATAGCAGGTGCTTCACTCCAGAGTGACTGCGGGGCTTCCTCACCTGATCATGTCGGGAATGCCTCCTGCACTCTCTCTGGGTATTTTTTTTATCAAAGTTCTCATATGCCGAGACACCTTCACCTATTTTAGGGGAGGTATATGTACTGGGGTCAAAGACCTTGGGCATATGGCAAGAGTTGTCCTCCGCTGATCCCATTGGATCAGTCGGCCAACTGCCTCCTGAAACTTGGTGGAGACACGGAGAAGGGAATGCTGCTGCGACCCCACAGCAGACTCGTCTCCCGTCATTCACAGGGAAGGGCGTTTAGAATAGTAGCCCAATGTCCCACGACCTACCTGATGCAGGTTTTCTAGGGTTTTCCCCCTGCATCTCTTTAGGTGAAACACCGCGTGCAGGGTAGGATCCTTAAACCATAGCCCGGGGGCCCCCTAGTTAACCCTTGCTAGGCTACCTTGCTCTACCTTCCGCATCCCCCCCCCTTTTCAATTCCCTTCCTATGCTATTAAAGGGGAGTTGCCTGTTTCAGGATCACCCTCATGTAGCTTGTTTACCAAAAAGAAAAGAATTGGATTCCGATGCACCTTAATCTATTTTAGGAGGTATATGTACTGGGGTCAAAGACCTTGGGCATATGGCATAAGAGTTGTCCTCTGCTGATCCCATTGGATCATCAGTCGGTCAACTGCCCTCCTGAAACTTTGTGGAGACACGGAGAAGGGAATGCTGCTGCGACCCCACAACAGACTCTTCTCCCGTCATTCCTAGGGAATGGCGTTTAGAATAGTACCCAATAACGCCACCTTCCTGATGCAGGTTTTCTAGGGTTTTTTTCTCTGCATCACCTTTAGGGTGAAACACCGCCAGGGTAGGATCCTTAAACCATAGCCTCGGGGGCGCCCCTAATCAACCCTTGCTCTACCTTCCGCATCCCCTCCACCCTTTTCAATTCAATTCCTAGGCTATTAAAGAGGGGAATTGCCTGTTTCAGGATCACCCTCATGTAGCCTGTTAACCCCCACCCATCCCCCCCCATCACCCCTGTAAAAAAAATATATGGATTCCGATGGCTGATGATCAAAGGTGTCTAAAAAATAATATAATTACATATAATATGACGTAAGTGATAAGACTGTGGATAAGTAGTAGAACAACGCAGAGCTGTATGTAATTACTATTTAATCGAAGGAAGGAAAATGATGTTAAGAAGGAAGAAAAAGGAAAACTGTCCAGTTCCCTCTGCAATTTTTGGGGCAAAAAAAATTTTTTTTTAGATTAACATTAAATTAACTTGACTCCTGTCGCCGATGGGTAAGAGGAAAACAACAGTCTCCAGAATTACATCTAGAGAATAAGTAAATATTTTTTTATTATTTTTTTTTAAAAAAAATATATGCGTTACTTGTGCATTTTATGAACCATCAACGTACCCTGAACAATAATAATAATATAAATTAACAATACACAATTAAAGTAATTCGTGTGTGTGTGTGTGAAATACTACCATGTGAGGACATAATATTTATTCATTTCGTACTCGGTACAATTCAGATTGATTTCTGCATCGGGATTTTAATGTATGCTGAATATTATTAATTTGAAAGTCAATTTGCATCAAAACAGATGTCACCTTAACGAGACTAGATGCCAAATACAAGCATATATATGTATATATATATATTAATTATAGTCGCGACTTGGACGACAAAAGCGGACAGACAAATTACTGCCAATTTTGCAGCCAGCCATAGATCGCTTAATCCTCGCGGCATAAAATCAGAATTCATCACACGGGATGATCGGCAACTGTTGAATAAGTGATGAGAAGTGGGAAGGAAATACGAGGCCTTGTTAGTTATAAGCAAACACTACTAGTTTATGTCCCACGTCCAGCGGAGATTTGGAGGCGATTTGCCCACGACTCGGTATAATAATAATAATAATAATAATAATAAGTATTATTCTCAGAACGTTTCGGCCACAGCCATTATCAACTGTAATTATAATATATATATATACAAGTTTATTTAAAACATGAAGGATATATTTTTTACAATTGGCAACAACCACCACATTATTCCATTTTCACATCTATTTACCTGGATTTTTCCTCTTAGCGTCTTCTTTGCTTATACTATCATACGACCATTACGCTTGTGGTTGTCTTCCGAACTGAACCACGTGTCGTGACGTCATCTCAACTTTTACCTACATTTACTCTTAATATTTATTAAATCTATTTAATAGTGTTGCATACAAATGCTGTAATGTGTGTCCCCCCCACACATAACCTATTTCGCTCCTTTTGTTTATCACTTGATTTATGTTTTCATATATATATATTCCTTCTATCAAAACCTCTCTTATATTTAGATTTTTCTCTGTGTAGGATTTCGAAATCTTCCCACACCCCACTCTCAGCTACGTGCCCTAGTTCTTTCAGATGTTCTGATAATGCTGTATTAGTTTTGGAGCCTAATTTGGCATTACTCTTATGGTACATTGAGACAACTTTTCTGTGGTTTTATTCACACTATATTAATAATAAGTATTATTATTATTATTATTCCTAATGACAGAGACATAATTTGTCATTTTTATACTTCCATCATGTTAATAAATAGAGGACGACGAAGATGCTAGATGGATGGATTCCAGTTAGGGTGACGTCGTTTGTGGTCCACGACGTTTCTATGACTTACCCCGCCATCGTCTTCACGGTTCTTCCATGTTGATAAAGTTATTAATTTTTTTTATACATATCGGCGACTGAAAATCCCATATCTGTAAGCCATAAACGTAAAGAAAGGTAAATTTCAGTAATAATAAAATTTTTTGACAAGTTTGCAATTTCATGTTGTTGTGGAATTCAGTCCAAAGACCCTCCATGCTAACCTGTCTTGCGCAAGCCTTTTTATTTCCACACACCCCCAACATCCTCCCTAATCTGCTTAGCTTATTCCGTCTTTAGCCTCCATGTTCTGTTTTTATCCACCCCACACACTTCCCTCTAAAGCTAATTTTATGTCTTAAAACGTTCCCTATTAATCCTATCCCCTTCTCTCAGTCAACGTCCTCCATATTGTTCGCTGCTTTCTCCCCCCCCCCTCTCCCCTATTCCGGTTTATAATTTCGTCGTTTGTGATTCCATCCCCCACTCTCATCTGATTTTCAGCATTCTCCTACAGCACCACATTTCATTCAAAGGCTCCTATTCTTTTCCTTTCCACTATCGTCTCCACGTTTTTTCGTGCCCCCTCCTCCATATATATAACGCCATACACGCTCCATAAAAAAATTTTCTTTTGAGGCAAAGATTTCCTAATAATATTTACATTTATATTACCCGTAAGTTAAATCCCTCTTTTTCGCGAAAGCCTTCCTGCCTTCCTTCCTTGCCCTGTTTCTATCCTACTCTTTATGTCTACTACGCTTCTAGCATTCTTAGTTATTACAGCTTCCCAAGTAGCAGAATTCCTTTAACTTCCTTCCAAAAATATCCCTTCCCAATCTGACAAACCTTTGTTATTCCACTGCGTTTTCCCATATTACACTCTATTACCATGGTTTTTCCCCCCTTCTATTAATCCTCATATCGAACTCTTTTCTCCAGGACCCACGTTCACGCAAATTTATTACGGTTTGCAAGTCTTCTTCTGACTCCCTCCCCCTAATACTACAATATCGTCCGCAAACCGTAAGGTTTTTATTTTTTTTCCTTGCAGTATGATTCATTTTTTCCATATTCCGTTTCTTCATCGCCTTTTCTATATATATATATAAGTTTAAAAAAAATGGGGGGGGGGGAGACAGACAGACTGCGTCCTTGTCTTACTACTGTCTTGATTTCTGCTTTTGTTTTCTTTTCTTTTCTTTTCTTTTCTTTTCTTTTCTTTTCTTTTCTTTTCTTTTCTTTTCTTTTCTTTTCTTTTCTTTTCTTTTCTTGATCTTCTATTCTAATTACTGCTGCCTGTCTTGTGTAGAGGTTATGTATTTAGCCTCCTTTCTCAATAAATATTTTTCTTTTCTAGCTGTCTTCAAAATAATAATGTGACTGATTAACATTCGGGAGAAAAAAAAATGATCACAAAATCGAGTTGAAACTCGTGCTTTAATCCCTTAAATTTTCATTGAGATCCGTTGAATATTTTCGGAGCCTATTTGGAGAGAAACTTTTAAAGGACGGGTCAGAAATATTAAAAATTGACGTTAAGGATTACTATGATTATCAGTTTTTACTTAACCTTGGGCCTATCTTTTTTTTTGGAAAAATCAGTCAATTTTATTTATTTATTTTATAGATGTACCCAAAAAAAATTCGAGAAAGCTTCGTGCAAGTTGAATGGAATATTTTTTTTTGCGGGGGGAGGAGGAGGGGGGACTCTAAAGATTAGAGTCAAAAGTGTTGTAAATGATGGGGGGGAGGGGGGAGGGGGGATGGGAATATTAATTAATGAATTTAATAATTGGGTTTAAATATATACATTTATTAATTGTAAACACAATAATTTTAATATATGGGTAGTGCGTGTAAAAAATAATAAAAATGTACAAAAATAATTAATTATATCAGGGTATTAATGGTTTGGGTGTTGTTGACCACCACGTGTAGCATGACGGGAGAGACGAGTCTGCTGCTGTGTGGTCGCAGCAGCATTCCCTTCTCTGTGTCTCCACCAATTTCAGGAGGCAGCTGGCCGACTGATCCCCCAATGGGATCAGCGGACAACAACTCTTGCCATATGCACACCCAAGGTCTTCGACTCCCCCAGTACTACATATACCTCCCTAAAATAGGTGAAGGTGTCTCGGGAATATGAGAACTTTGATAAAAAAAAAATACCCAGAGAGAGAGAGAGAGAGAGAGCAAGAGGCATTCCCGACATGATCAGGTGGTAAGCCCCGCGCAGTCACTCTGTAGATTTTTGCTGAAGTTGTATCTGATGAAGAGTTTAATCTACAACCGTCTTCTCCGTTAGCCACTTTACCATTTCTAACATAATGGAAACTTGGTTTGTATTGCAAAAGGAATTCGAGACGAGTTTCTATGTTTCCTTTAGTTTTTATTTTTTTTATTTTTTTGGGTAACAGGCTACATGAGGGTGATCCTGAAACAACAGGCAACTCCCCTTTAATAGCATAGGAAGGGAATTGAAAAGGGGGGAGGGGATGCGGAAGGTAGAGCAAGGTAGCCTAGCAAGGGTTAACTAGGTTGGCCCCCGGGCTATGGTTTAAGGATCCTACCCGGTGTTTCACCTAAAGAGATGCAGGAGGGAAAAAACCCCTAGAAAACCTGCATCAGGTAGGTCGGGGGGCGTTGGGTGTTACTACTATTCTCACCAGGTCCTTCCCTGTGAATGACGGGGAGACGAGTTAGTCTGCTGTGGGGTCGCAGCATTCCCTTCTCCGTGTCTCCACCAGTTTCAGGAGGGCAGTTGGCCGACTGATCCCGCAATGGGATCAGCGGAGGACAACTCTTGCCATATGCCCAAGGTCTTTGACCCCCGGTACTACATATACCTCCCTAAAATAGGTGAAGGTGTCTCGGCATGTGAGAACTTTGATAAAAAAAAATACCCAGAGAGAGAGAGAGAGTGCAGGAGGCATCCCCGACATGATCAGGTGTCTGAAGTTGTATCTGATGAAGAGTTTAATCTACAACCGTCTTCTCCGTTAGCCAGATTACCATTTCTAACATAATGGAAACTTGGTTTGTATTGCAAAAGGAATTCGAGACGAGTTTCTATGTTTCCTTTATTTGTGTTGCGTCATTACTCATAGTCGTTTTCCTCAGCTAATTGGCTGCAAGAAGCCGTTGAAAAGAGAGATGGAAGTCTTGAGCAGCAGAGACCAGTTTTCCAGCTCAGCTGAATGACTTGCTCAGCTTCCTGGAATACTTCATATTGTTGTTTTTATTTTTATTTTTTTCCTTCACACACACACAAGCTGACAGCTCGTTAAACGTGAAGGAGAGAGAATAAGAGCTTGCATGTTGACAGATTCGTATCGGAAGTGAAGTCGTGGAGGCAGCAGCAGCAGCTCAATGGGACCGATCGGACAACTTATCACTGGTTCACGAGAGATCGGACGTTGTTTTTGTATTTATTGTTGGGCGCAAGCCCCAGGTGCCAGGTATACAAGAAATTGAAAATCCCTTAAAACCACTAACACTCCTAATCTAAAGAGGAAATAATCACAGTCCTTTAAAAAATTTCCTTCTATAGCCCTGAAAAGGGGGGTGAAAAAGAAATACATCTCTCTACAAGAATCATATTAGGATTATATGGCGATTTATATTTTGGGCTGCTGCTGTTGTTGGGCCACGTTGTTGTTGTTGTTGTTGTTTGGCGTCATATAATCCTCGATATTAATATTGGCCACGAAAACAGTCAGTAGCTTTATAAAGGAATTATATTATCTTAACACTTCACTTTAATATTTAAATTCGAATACACATTTATATTATTATTATTTTTTTTTTCAAAAAAAGAAACCCCACCACATTTCGCACGCTGCTTTTTTTTTGAGGGGATTTTTCCTGAATATAATATTATTTTCCTGAAGAGGATTCCCTCTAAAAAAACACTCCCGCAGGTAGGTAAATTATTCCAGTCGTTGGTGGCGGGGGGAGGAGGGAGAGGAGGAGATGTTAGTAGATCCACTACAGGGGGAAAAGAGAGAATTGAAGCGCGGAGTTTTGGTCGTCTGGGTTTTTTTTAAACCTTCGAGGGATGTTGTCGTAACCCTGTTAACATTTATTATTTTAAAATCATTCATGTTCCTACAGATGAAATCTACAGACAACATAAAGGTACTTTTAGTGACGCATTCATTCTGCTGCTGCTGCTGCTGCCAATCGCCGCGCACTGGATCCAGCCAGGTCTTTTGTCTGGTAACTGTAGCACATGATTCCTCCTACCCGTAGTGTGTGTGTGTGCGCAGAGACCCGCCGAAACCTTGAGAACACCCCCCCCCCCTTCCCTTGTTCTGAAGACATATCGACCAACAAACGTATTCAGCCTCCATGGGGTTTCACGGCGTCTTTGGAAGATTTTTTTCCCCCCTACCCTCGATGATTAAAAAAAAAATAAGCAAAGCCCAGCCTCCTCCATGGGCAAGTGTACAGGATCTAAGTATGTATGTAAGTCTCCGGACCCATGCATGCATGGAGGGACGTTCCTTTCTTGCTATTGTTGTTGCTGTTGTTGTTACCATCACCTCTAAAAATATTCAGCGGGTTTTTAATATCCTACGTATTCATTTAATTGAAACCGTGGAACTATCCAAATTTACGAAGTTGCTTATTGTGGATCGTAGTGCTTATAGAGGAACAGCGTAAATCTGTCTGCTGAGTCAACAACAATCCTCGCCCACTTAGTAGCATTGTTTTTTCTTTTCTTTCTTTTTTTAAATTTTTTTTATTTATATATATATATAAACTATTATCTTTACAGATTCTCAGTTGTTGCAATTTTGATACAGTGTATATACAATATGAAAAACAAAAAAGAAACGACAACATGAAAATAAAATATTGTATTACATGGTTACATGAGGGTGGTAGGTGGTTGATCCGTTTGATTAACCGAAGAGGTTGGGTTCTGAGGGGGCATAAGACGTGTGTGTGTGTGTGTGTGACGATTGACAAGCAGTGAGCTGATTTTTGGGAGGATTGATGATGAGGATGATGATGTGGTCATGATGATGGTAGAGGTGGGTTAGGGTAGGATGTGTAGCGTCGTTTACGATACTGGAAAAAAGAGGGGAGGGCGTGGGGTGTGGTGTGGTTCAGGTGTTGTGACGTTATGGTTTTGCGTTTCCCCAAAAGGGAGCAACAACCTTTTATATTTTATTTAGACCGGGTCCTTTAAACGTCATTGGCATACTGGAACCGGAGCCCTTCGCCTGAGTGCATCCATCCAGTCGACGGGTGTCTCATTTTCTTCGGCGTCCTCCGAGTGGTAAATGCGAAACACAACACCGACCCAGTGTATATTTTACAGAGTGAAATTCGAGACCGACTGCGCTCGCACGTCATTTGTGCTACGAAGAAGGAGGAAGGAAGAAAAAAAAAACAATGTATTCGGCTCCTCCCTTGCCTTCGTAGGCCAAAATATATGTAAATAAGAAGAGAAGGGGAGACATGTTGTTGTTCTTCTCAAGCGTCGGATAAACTCTTCAATTAATTCTCTCCGCGTTCGTGTGTTTACGCAGCGATCTGAATCGCGAAAAAAAAATAAAAAAAAAATGTAGCATTAGCGCGCGGAGTAATACACCAGAAAAGAGTACAACTGATTTCTCCCCCCCCCCCACCACAGTTGCAAGTATCACAATGAATTTTTTTTATCCGCTTTTAGTTGCGTATGTGTGCGGGGGTCCAGCTGTGTTAAGTTGTCGATCGAACGGGAGACGAACGAAACCGCGCGGCGAGAAAGCGACCAAGGCCTCTCGAGTTTCTCCAACATCATTCGGGGTCGCTGGCGAACAATGCGAAGGCTTTCTCTGCAACATCTGGTGGCCGCTGATGCCACAGAATCCACGACATCGTCTTAATATTAATTAATGAAGTTAATAATTGGGTTTAAATATTCTACATTTATTAATTGTAAACACGATAATTTTTAATATGGGTCGTGCGTGTCTATATATTATGTACCAAAATAATTAATTCAAATGGGATTGTATTAAAAATCTCAGGGTATTAATGGTTTGGGTGGTGTTGACCACCGCGTGTAGCAAGCAGTTTTTCTGTTCGTTGACGAACCTGAGTTGTTTTCATATGCGGCGTCTCGCTGTAACTTCCGTGTTGTGGAACTTGAAGCGGCACAAAGTCGTGCTGCTGCCGGAATTGAGGAAACTCCGGTTTTTTTCCCACCCTCTTTCTTCCCTTGTTGTTAAGACCTTCCTTCCCTGCTTCCTGGACTGATCAAAGCATGGTCCATCCACCTCTCCGCTGCCACCTCACCAATCTAATCTCCTCTCTCCACCGCACTGCTGCCAATCTCCTCTCTCCACCTCCTTCTATCACCAGCAATCTCTTTCTCCACCACTCTCCTTCAATATCCTCTCTCCACCTCCTTGTATCACCAGCAATCTCTTTCTCCACCACTCTCCTTCAATATCCTCTCTCCACCTCCTTTGTATCACCAGAAATCTGTCCACCACTCTCCTTCAATCTCCTCTCTCCACCTCCTTGTATCACCAGAAATCTGTCCACCCCACTCTCCTTCAATCTCCTCTCTCCACCTCCTTTGTATCACCAGAAATCTGTCCACCACTCTCCTTCAATCTCCTCTCTCCACCTCCTTTGTATCACCAGAAATCTGTCCACCACTCTCCTTCAATCTCCTCTCTCCACCTCCTTTCTATCACCAGAAATCTGTCCACCACTCTCCTTCAATCTCCTCTCTCCACCTCCTTTGTATCACCAGAAATCTGTTTCCACCACTCTCCTTCAATCTCCTCTCTCCACCTCCTTTCTATCACCAGAAATGTGTCCACCACTCTCCTTCAATCTCCTCTCTCCACCTCCTTTGTATCACCAGAAATCTGTCTCTCCACCACTCTCCTTCAATCTCCTCTCTCCACCTCCTTTTTATCACCGGAAATGTGTCCACCACTCTCCTTCAATCTCCTCTCTCCACCTCCTTGTATCACCAGAAATCTGTCCACCACTCTCCTTCAATCTCCTCTCTCCACCTCCTTGTATCACCAGAAATCTGTCCACCACTCTCCTTCAATCTCCTCTCTCCACCTCCTTTGTATCACCAGAAATCTGTCCACCACTCTCCTTCAATATCCATCACGCCATCACCTTGTATCACGTTCCGTTTAACTCAAAAGTTACTTAATTCACAGTTTGCTCTGCACAGGGATGCGCACGCACACAAACCCTCTCCTTACTCGTCTAAACCCCGCTCTCTTAAAAACACATCTTCACTCCACCAACCAATGATGTCCCTTCGCCGCTCTCCCTAAAGTACAACCTTCATTCATCCGCGCCGCTCTCCCCGTGTCCATCCTATCCGCCCTCCGTCTCAACTCAACCCTTCCAACTCGTCGCTCTCTCTCCCCAAGTACACACACAATGTCCTAAGAACTGTCTATGTTTTTCAAAAATTTCGGTATAAAGTATTGTAACATGAAGTTAGTTACTCCTCTGTTGTCGGCTTCTTTTGAGACTTGCCGACAGGAAGGTATTATTGTTGATGGCGCGGCCCACAAGCGTCGATAATCTCCTTCAATAATAACCAAAATTGGACGCGGGTTCTACTGCGCTACAACACCATCTTCAACTAATAAAATATGGTCGACATTTATGTTTTTTATTATAAATTGATTGTGTGTGTTGTATAATAAAAGTGTTTAATTATTATTATTATTATTTCTAACTGTGACTCGTACCTCTTATCACAGCTAAACCGTGCCGTTGATTCTCAATAAATAACGTGCAGTATGGATTACTGCTTGGTTTCAAATTAACATCAACAACAACAACGACTAAGAGAAAAAAAAATCCTACCGTAATGATTTGCTGTTGCCAGGAAAGTATACAAGTTTGCGTGTGATGTTACGGGGAGAAGAATTCATAATGGGAAAGTCTCACGCGAACCGACTGTGATTTTCATTGCGGGGCCCCCACTGTTTGCGTTTTCTTTCTTTTTTCTTTCCTTTTTTTCCTTTTTTTTCCCCCTCCATTTCGCCTGTAAATCACTTGCTTGCCTTGCGGATCATAAATCTCCCGTATTCAAGAAAACAATGTTTACGCTTATGCGCAAATAAAAAGAAATTAATTTGGCACAAGGTATTCCTCGTTCCGAGTTGTGTTACACGTCATAAAAATATTCATGACGACGGAGGAGTTTACTTTAATATATATAGTTTTACCGAATATCAGTATTATTCAAAAAAATAATAATTAGTGCCTCCTATTTGTGATTACAAAATAACATCAATGAATGAATAAATGTATTGGCAACGTCGAAGTGAAAAATACCTAACTTTTTGAACAGAGTTTAATATAATAATAATAATAATTACTGATAGATAATACCTTCCTGTCGGCAAGTCTCAAAAGAAGCCGACAACAGTGGAGTGAGTAACTAACTTCATGTTACAATTACTTTATACACAATGACAGTTGTTAGGACATATTGTGTTGTACTTGGGGGGAGAGGATGGCAGTAATATTTTTTAGTAAGGCTGTGTTTGTTTATTACAATTGTGATGGTCATTTGATTTTCCGGTCGCGAAGTCAGGTGTTGCCGCCATGTGTGTGTGTGTGTGTGTGCAAACAGAGGCGTTATCAGTGCGTGGACAACACTGCTGCAGACGGAATAATCACGTATTGGCTCAACGTTGTACACACACACACACACGGCAGATGATATTCCAACAAACAAACAAACAAACAGCGTCGAAGCCAGTTACACAAAGCTCTGTGCGATGGAGGCTAATCCCATCGCGTCCACTCGCCCTTCCTAATCCTGTTACTTACTGTATCGAAAACCAGCGGCCAATACGCAAAGATAATACCTTCCTTCCTCTGTTACAGGCTGACAACAATTAGCGATACGATTTTCGACAGTTGATGGATCTGGAAAATTCAATCATAAGTTTGGGGGGGAAAAAAAGATACCTAGTAATTATGTCAAGTTGTGTGGTTCATATCTTGATATAATTGACGTTAAACGGACCAAAAAAAATTTCTTTTTTCTTGACAAATATTTTGTAAACATACACGTTTTTTGTTTTTTTTTAAAAAAAGAAGGGTGATAGCCTGAGGGCAAACCTTATAAGTAGCAGCGGCATGTTCCAACGACGCCTTCTAATTAATGCCCAGAGCGTACAAGCATCCATCACGTCGACGGAGTAAAAATGCAAACGCTGGGCGGCTCACCACCTTTTGGGGATGCCTCGTGCTCTCTCAGGGTTTTTTTTTCCATCCAAGGCGCTCACACGTCAAGGCACTTTGATCTATTATTTTAGGAGGTCGAAAACCCTTGGGAAGTTGTCCGCCGATCCCATCATTATTGGATCAGTCGGCCAACTGCCTCCCGAAACTGTTCTGAGACACGGAGAAAGTCGTAATGGGGGATGAAGAAAAGATTTTTTTTCTCTAAGGTTTTGCATACATCTCTCTAGAAAGGTAAAATACCGGGTAGGGATCCCTTTTTAAAAGTATATATATTTATTTTGTAGAAATATGTCAAGTTATGTTTTATATCTTGATATATTATTGACGTTAAACGGACGGACAATCAAACAAAAAAAAATTTTTTTTGGAGAGTTACCGTGTTTTAACCCCCGACAGTGCTTATTCCCGAGTGGCAAAAGAAAACAAACAAAAAAAATTGTGTGTCTGCAAAAATTTTGATTGAAATTGCTCTACGCGTTTAGGATTTTTGTACGTGGAAAATACAAACACACAAACACAATACGAAATTTGACATTTGTTTTTTGATTAATAGTAAATAATGAATTTCATTCGGGAGAATGGGGGAAGTTGCTTATCGATTTGATCTGTTTATCGTGAAGTAACTTGTTAATTTAATGAACGTTTTATTTAAGTAAGAATATACTTTAAGTACTTAGAGAAAATATACCAAAAAAAATTTTTTTTATTTAATCTGTAGTGCGTGCGGCGCGCACTCAGCGCCATATAAAAGCGACGCGTTGTGCTGGATGTTCCCCCTTAAAATTTTTAAATCGTTTTTAAGATTAATTAGTTGAACTGTACGTTTCCAAATTTTTAAACACTTGAAAAGCTAATTCCAGGGTGGTTGTTGTTTTTTTTTTAAAAAATGTAAAATTACTTATACGTTTTCAGTTGATTATTTGACGTTTCCTTTTACTTAGATTTATTTAGATTCGCTTCAATTGGTCAAGTCACTTCGGTGACATACCAGGGATCCTCTGTGATCCCAGACAGGTGTGTGTTTGACCTGTCGCGGACCATAATCCGCACTCCAAAAAAAAAAAAAATTAATTGCATAATAGCTTAAAAGGTTCAGTTTTTTAAGGTGCCCTTGAGGAGGAGGAACCGCACAGGGCCATCGGAGTCGACATGTGCCTAATTAGGTCACCGTCACTGCTGCATCATCGTAAGAGCAGAGCCATCTGCACAGATACGCTGTGCAAACACTACTATTTCCCCCTCCCCCTCTCCCCCTCCCCCCCGTAAAAAACAAATATTGACGTTCCTTTCTACCCATATGAAGTACTTTTATTTTTTTTCTAACACACGTGTAACGGTTTTTAACCCTCTTAACTGGAAACAGGGAACCGCTTTTTTTTTTACAAAATAAGTTCCCAACTTTTCACGGTTTGTAACTTATTTTTTGAAAATATTTATATAATATTTTATATTTATATTGAACACTATTCGTAAATAATATAAAATTAATTCGACCCAGAGCTATGTATTAATAAAATTAAAACCGTAATAATGTTGTTTTTTTTTCAAAAAACAACAACATGAAAGCGGTTCCCTGTTTCGACTTACGAGGTTAAAAACGTTACACATGTTAAAAAAAAAGACTTCATATGGGCAGAAATTAACGTCAATAAGATGCGTTGCTTAAAAGTTGCCTTAATGTCTTGTTGTAAATAATTGTATATTTATTTAACATTTTGCGTATCCGTTGTCTTTTTTTAATGTATATGTATTTATATTTATTTTTTTTTTGTAGAAAAAGCTGAAGAGGTCCCTAAAAAATTGGGGACGGAACGTCTTGTATTTTATTTCGAATTAAATTTCTATTTTTTTTGGAATTCAACCCCCCCAGTTATTTGTATTGAATACTCTTCGTAAGTAATATAAAATGAATTCGACCCCAGAGCGCTATGTATAAATAAAATTAAAACCGTAATAATGTTGTTGTTTTTTTATCAAAAAAAAACAAAAACATGAAAGCGGTTCCCTGTTTCGAGTTTGAGAGGTTAAATAAAAACGTTACACGTGTTAAAAAAAAAGAAGACTTCATATGGGTAGAAATGAACGTCAATAAGATGCGTTGCTTAAAAGTTGCCTTAATGTCTCGATGTAAATAATTTTACATTTATTCGTGTATCCGCTTTTTTTTTTTTAAAAAAAAGCAACATATTATTACGGTTTTAATTTTATTTATACATAGCCCTGGGTCGAATTGATTTTGTATAATTTGCGAAGAGTGTTTAATACGAATAACTGGGTTCTTGAATTCAAAAAAAATAGAAATTTAATTCGAAATAAAATTCAAGACGTTCCGTCCCCAATTTTAGGGACATCTTCAGCTTTTTTCTACAAAAAAATTAAATATAAATACATATATATATACATAAAAAAGCAACCGATACGCAAAATATTATATAAATATACAATATATAAATATTTTCAAAAAATAAGTTACAATCCGCGAAAAGTTGGGAACTTATTTTGTAAAAAAAAAATGGGGAAGGGAAATATTTTATTTTATAATTTATAATTTTATTAATTTATTAATTTTATTATTAATTTTTAATAATTTATAATTGTAATTTTAATTTTTTTCTTTTTCCGTAATTTATCTTTGTACTTAAATTTACTAAATATGTTCTAATTTTAATTATCCTGCCACGGGACAAAATTTAATTCGAAATAAAATACAAGACGTTTCGTCCCCAATTTTAGGGACCTCTTCAGCTCTTTCTACAAAAAAAAATTAATATAAATACATACATATACATAAAAAAACAACGGATACGCAAAATATTATATAAATATACAATATATAAATATTTTCAAAAATAAGTTACAAACCGGCGAAAAGTTGGGAACTTATTTTGTAAAAAAAAATGGGGAAGGGAAATATTTTATTTTATAATTGTAATTTTAATTTTTTTCCTTTTTCTGTAATTTATCTTTGTACTTAAATTTTACTAAATATGTTTTTTAATTTTAAAATATCCTGCCATCCCGGGGCAAAGGACCCACCTCTAGTAGTCATGTGGAAATACAATTTTAAATCAATAATTTAATGTATTTATTTAAATAAACATGAAGACGGTTCACATTATTGGGAGGGGGGGCAAGAGAAATATATATATATTATAATTTTTTAAATTATCCGGATTTGACCTTATCTAATCTGAATTACCGCTGCAAGGGGGGAAAAAATGTGATTAAAATCACTTTCAGTTATAGTTACAGGGTTTTAAGGGGTTTGCAAATATATATATATATATATATATATATATATATATACATAGTTTCTCTGTTCTTTTGTTAGGTGTTTTTTTCTTCTTCAAGATTTTATGTAATTATTACATGGGACGTGGTTCAGGCACGAAAACACGTCTCAATACATTTACTTTATTCATAATGATTTTTGGGGGTTATTATGCTACTTTTTTTAAAAAAATGGACTGAATGCTGTTCGGTGTTCCGTTCTCATGTGTGATGTAAGTCATAAGCCTCCGGTTTCGCGAGATAAGAGAAGCGTGTCCTTGTGGGGGAGGAGAGGGGAAAGGGGGGTAATAGGGGGGGGGGGAGAGAAGGAGTAGAGGTGCGCCTGTCTTCAAAGCAAACTGCCAGGCTACTCGTACTTTAATTGCATTAGCCCATTTGTGCTGTCTGATGCCCTAAACGCCTGCCTGGTCCATGGCGACTCCACACACACACCCACACACACACTTTTCCAACGTAATAAATTTTATTTCATTTAGTTATTTCAATTATCCTGGAAAAAAAAAACACCACGTCACTTCTCAAAAATTTGAAAAGTAAAACACATTAGTGTTCATAAAAAATATGCTTCATGTAAAAATTAATTCAAAGCTAAGAAGTCGATACTTGTGTCGGGTCAACTTTATCTCTTGAATCCTTCCGGGCGTGGATTCTGGATGTTGGTACATGGCAGGAGAAATTTGAGATCTGATGATCTCCACTTTCCAATTCCTTAAGATTTGATCCAAGCTGTCTGATGGACCCGTTCAATCTCATCCGACAAATTCTTCATGGGATTGAGGTCTGTGTGATTGGCCCATGCACGGCCAACGGAGCAAGGTGAAGTCTTAGGACCGTCTGAGGAGCATTGTCCATCCCTGGCAGAGTAGACCATTAAGTACTTGATCTGGGGACAGTACTTAGTTACTCTTGGGCATTCAAACGTTTCATAGGAATCAAAGGACCCAGACATTCGTCAGGCATATGACCCTTTTTCGGCCATCTAGTGCCAAATCCTTGTGCTCCTTTGAGAACTGAAGACGACAGACAGCTCAATTATGTTCACCTTCCAATTCTTTAAGATTCGATGGTGCTTGATCCAAGCCTCTTTGATGGACCCGTTTCAATCTCATCCGACAAATTCTTAATTGGGCTGAGGTCTGTGTGATTGGCTCCTGCACGGCCAACGGATCAAGGTGAAGTCTTCTAGCCGTCTGATGAACAGTGTCTGAGGACTATTGTCCATCCCTGGCAGAGTAGACCATTAAGTACTGGATCTGGGGGCAGTTCTTAGTTACTCTTGGGCATTCAAACATTTTCATAGGAATCAAAGGACCCAGACATTCATCAGGCATATGACCCTTTTTCGGCCATCTAGTGCCAAATCCTTGTGCTCCTTTGAGAACTGAAGACGACAGACAGCTCAATTATGTTCACTTTCCAATTCTTTAAGATGCGATGGGACTTGATCCAAGCCTCTTTGATGGACCCGTTCAATCTCATCCGACAAATTCTTCATGGGATTGAGGTCTGTGTGATTGGCTCCTGCACGGTCAACGGATCAAGGTGAAGTCTTAGGACCGTCTGAGGAGCATTGTCCATCCCTGGCAGAGTAGACCATTAAGTACTTGATCTGGGGACATTGCTTAGTTACTCTTGGGCATTCAAACGTTTCATAGGACCCAGACATTCATCAGGCATATGACCCTTTTTCGGCCATCTAGTGCCAAATCCTTGTGCTCTTTTGAGAACTGAAGATGATGACAGCTCAATTATTGAGGTCTGGTGATTGACCTGCACGGCCAACGGAGCAAGGTGAAGTCTTCGAACCTTCTGATGAACAGTGTCTGAGAAGCATTGTCCATCCCTGGCAGAGTAGACCATTAAGTACTTGATCTGGGGACAGTACTTAGTTACTCTTTGGGCATTCAAACGTTTCATAGGAATCAAAGGACATTCAGACATTCATCAGACCCGTTTTCCAGCCATCTACTGCCCAATCCTTGTGAACTGAAGACGACTGCTCTTGTTCACGGCAGACAGAAGAGGCTTTCGGAAAGGTCAACGGTTTAATGCCTCTTTCAGAGACGCTCACTGTCAGTCCTTGATTAAGATTCTTTTGCTTCTGTTTGATCCACACTGTTGCTCTTGCTCTTGTGGACAACTCTGGCAAGTCTTCTGTCAGTCAGTTCGAGCATTGGAATACCCTGCGACTACCTCAAGCGTGACGCTGAAAACCCGGTAATCCGATGAACATTAATAATAACTGCTGCTCTCGGTATACTTCACAAGTGCAGCCGTTTTTTCCCGATACGGGATCCGGTCATAACCGCGTTCAAACTCAGTTTTACAGGATCTACAGGAATATTATGATGATTATACAGCTCTGTCTCTCGCTCTCTTAGCGGCACAACACACTGTAACTCTGTCATCACGAAGTCATAATAATTTGGTCGCTCAGTGTATTAAAAGAAAGAGAAAAAAAAACAACATTACAATTTATGATGAAAAAAAAATTCCATAAAGAAGTATAATAGTACATACAGCCTGCTTCACCGTGTTCGCTTTGATTATTCTTAATTAAGTACTGTCCAGTTGACTCACCATTGCCGTTGTCAATTTGGGGTGTTTGAGTGCGTGTTTTCCCCCTCGTTCTTCAATCTCCCCTTCCTTGCTCGGCTGCAGATGAACTGCCTGCTTGTCTGTCCTTTTGCGCGTTTCTGACCTCATAAGTGGCTCTCGGTGCTGCTGTATTCCCGAATTCACGTTCCAATATATTTTATTGTATAATTTTCAATGGCCCTGTGGTTGTTTCTTGATCGGCCGGCCACGTCGTGCTGCGGGAGGAATCAATTCGATGCAGGTGTTGGGGTTTTTTCTACGATGTGATCTTGTGAATTTTTTTTTCCACCCTCTACCCCTCCCGTCATAATACTATGAATGGCAGGTGGAGTCAGCAGGGTTATCATCCGCCAGTAAATTACCCTTAACCCCCAATTCCTCTCCATCCTCACTGCAGAAACGCCGTCAAGCTTGCCGTTCTTCTTTTAAGATTAAATACGCTTGTGCGATAAAATTCAATTTATTACACTTTCTCCTTCTCCTTTTTTCTTTCTCTCTAGCGTATTTTCTAACTCTAACTGCTTAGGATGAATTTAATTGAAGGCAATCGGACAACGCAACAGAAGAAGAAGAAGGAGAAGAAAAGCGTATTTGTAGCGTATTGGTCTGTCGTTATTGATAGTATATATACTACTACTACTACTACTGCGTCGTCCTCCTCCTCTCGTGGCTTTGTTTACGGCGCTGTTTAAGCGGATCTCTCACCAGGAAACAGGAGAGCGGAAACGCGCAGACAGGCAGGCAGGCAGCCAACATGGACTAAAAGATGCTGTGCTGTTGCCATATCTGCGCCAAGTTTCCAATTTCTGCGTGTCTTAAAAACGTGGCACTATTAATCTTTCAACATTATGGCCAATCAAAATTAATTTTTTTTTATAGATAAAGTAGTATACTCCGCGTCCGTCTTTAGAGATCTCTTGGTTTGACCAATATAAATAGCAGCGTCGGGTGCCAATTAATTTAATTTTTTCTTAAATTCACATAATTTTTGGTCCTTAATTTTAATTTATAGCCTCTCATCATATGGCGTTCATAAAATTTAAAAATATTTATCGATTTAAAAAAAACAACACCATTATCGTAGTTACCAAAATAATACGTCTATTTATTTTTTATGTTCGCAATGTAAGGTAAAACTCATTCTTCTTCTGCTATTAACCTTTCTAACCTGGTAAATTGTTATGGAAGTACTCGAATTTTTTTTCTCCTCCTCAATATAATTATGAGACATTCATTTACTTTTGTGTGCCTGAAGAAGTACCAAATTTATGAAAGAAAAGAAAATTGTTGTCGATTTAATATATATATATATATATATCGATTTTCTGACTAATTGGTTGTTTTTATTGTGTTTATTTGTACCTTAATATACTTGTGGAATTTTCAGTAGTTATCATTCTTTTTTTTTGGGATGGTAACAGGCTACATGAGGGTGAGAGATCCTGAAACAGGCAACTCCCCTTTAATAGCATAGGAAGGGAATTGAAAAGTGGGGGGGATGCGGAAGGTATATCGATTTTCTGACTAATCGATTGTTGTTGTTGTTGTGTTTATTTGTAAATTTACTTGTGGAAATATTCAGTAGTAATAATTATACCACATGACATTTATACGTTTTTTTTGGAGTATACTCAACAACGAGTTTTCAATTTTTTTGTTGTTGTTGTTTTTTCAGGTATGATACTTTTTCTACCTACAACTTGAATGGTAAATTCTTGTGTCAGGCTGCCTTGGAAATGAGACTGGATTCGATAAGTAATTTTGTTTTCAATATTTTACTGACTGTATTATTGACTGTTTAAGAAGAGTCTGGCACATTTGCACTGTAATTATTCATTTAGTGCGAGAGCGTTGATCGGAACGGAAAAAGGTTCTACTATATGTATGTATATATATATATATATATATATATATATATATATATATACAACTCGGTGCTTGTTGTTTATCTTCTTTTATAAACGAGCGACATTATTTCATTATTTGCTTCCCATGTATTGGTGATATAGACGTTTATACAGTAATTATCTTTAAAGAACACACTATATATATATATATATATATATTTATTTATTCGATGTTGTTTATACGACGGACTCCCAATAATTGAGGGGGGGGAGGGGTTGGAACCGGGTGCAATGCGAGTGAGTCGCTGCGTTAAATTATGACCCTTTATTTAGTATGCATGCGATTTAAGTAAAAAATTTGGAGGGAAATTTTTTTTTATCGTTAGAATACTGAAAATATATTTATTTATTTCTGTTATTCCACCGGAGGAGGAGGGGAGGAGGGGTGGTGGGGGGTGGGGGTATTTTGGGACTCTCCCTCTAGATACTGGGAGTAGATTTGAGGTTCATATTATTGTGACGTTTCGGTAATGTGTTGGACCATGAAATTAAATAATGTACCGGGTAAATGTAGTATACAACAAACACAACCCCCGGGGCAACGCCGGGTCCCCAAGCTAGTTATTTTTATTAATAAAAATAGGCGACTCGTTTCCAACAAACAATGAAGGAATCTTTCCTCTTGTGTCCGTATTTTCCCAAAGTTTCGGAGAACCGACCGCGAGCAGGTCGATAGTCTGGAAGTCGACTTTAATTTGCCATCAACACGTAAGCTCGGGAGCGTTTCCCGTTTTATGTTCCCAAATTATCCGTTAGCGCAGGTGAATATGAAATGAAACGTAATTAAAATTATAAGCGAATGACCTACCTGATGCAGGTTTTCTATGGTTTTTCCCTGCATCTCTTTAGGTGAAACACCACCGCGTGCAGGGTAGGATCCTTAAACCATAGCCCGGGGGCCTCCTAGTTAACCCTTGCAGGGCTACCTTGCTCTACCTTCCGCATCCCCCCTCCTTTCTTTTCAATTCCCTTACTATGCTATTAAAGGGGAGTTGCCTGTTATTTCAGGATCACCCTCATGTAGCCTGTTAACCAAAAAAAAAAAATTGCGCAGGGCGCTGCGGTAGTTTTCTCGCAGGCATTGCTTCAGCCCAGAGTGACTGCGCGGGGCTTACCTGATCATGTCGGGAATGCCTCCTGCTCTCTCTCTGGGTATTTTTTTTTTATCAAAGTTCTCATATGCCCGAGACACCTTCACCTATTTTAGGAGGTATATGTAGTACTGGGGTCAAAGACCTTGGGTGTGCATATGGCAAGAGTTGTCCTCCGCTGATCCCATTGGGGGATCAGTCGGCCAACTGCCCTCATGAAAATGGTGGAGACGCGGAGAAGGGAATGCTGCTGCGACCCTCCAGCAGCAGACTCGTCTCCCGTCATTCACAGGGAAGGGCGTGAGAATAGTACCCAATGACCGACCCACCTACCTGATGCAGGCTTTCTAGGGTGATTTTCCCTGCATCTCTTCAGGTGAAACACCACGAGGGTAGGATCCTTCAGGCACAAGTCTCATAATTATATTGAGGAGAAAAAAATCGAGTACTTCCATAACACTTTATCAGGTTAGAAAGGTTAATAGCTGAAGAATGAGTTTTTATAGCTTTACCTTAGATTGCGAACATATACTAAAAAATAAATAGGTGTATTTTGTTAATTACATTAATGGTGTTATGAGACTAAATTAACTTAGGGTCCCTAGTTTACCCTTGCTAAGCTACCTTGCTCTACCTTCAACGCCACCCTCTTTTCAATTCCCTTCCTATGCTATTAAAGGGGAGTTGCCTGTTATTTCAGGATCTCTCACCCTCATGATGTAGGCAGTTAATCAAAAAAAAAATGCGCAGTCTAAAATTGGCCATCGAGTTTAGGTTTCCCAATGGCGTCGTCGCCATCGCGCCGTGATGTTTCCTAATCGCGTGTGATTATAAATCACGCGGCCTTTCGCAGTTGTGGATGGGGGAAAGGGCTAATAAATAAATCTATCCATCATTTGCAGGACGCTAGAAAGTTGTCCTTGCGGAGTTGGCTTCTGCTGAGCGTCCGTCTCGTCCAAAGTAGTTTATTTATTTTGCAGAGGTCGTAGCGGCGGCCAGAGGCTGAAAATGTCAACGTGTCAGACAGGAGGCCCCCCTCCTCTCCCCCCTCCCCCTCCCCCTTTCTCTTTAAATCTCCTCAGACACTCCGCGTTATATCAGCGACAGAACAACCAGGCACATTCCTTTATTAATAATTAGTTTAACTGGGTTATAAAGAACTATACGTTTCGTCTCCCATTTGAGACTTCTTCAGGTATACTAAAATGATAACTACAAGTTTTTTTTTTGGGGGGGGGTGGTAATAGACTACTTGACAATTAAATCAATATTAAATGAGTTACAACAACACCGTCTTTGTTAGTTTTTATTTTATTTATTTATATAATGAACTACACGTTTCGTCTCCCATTTGAGACTTCTTCAGGTATACTAAAATGATAGCTACAAGGTTTTTTCTTGGGGGGGGGGGGGGTTGGTAACAGACTGCAAGACATTTAAATAAATATTAAATGAGTCATAACACCGTCTTTGTTGGTTTTTATTTTATTTATTTATATAATGAAAGACACATATTGACTCCCATTTGAGACTTTTTGAGGTATACTAAAATGATAACTACAAGGTTTTTTTTTGGGGGGGGGGGTGTAACAAGCTACATGACATTTAAATAAATATTAAATGAGTCATAACGCCGTCTTTGGTAATTTTTATTTTATTTATGTAATGAAAAACACGTTTCGACTCCCATTTGAGACTTCTTGAGGTATACTAAAATGATAACTACAGTTTTGTTTGTTTTTTTTTTGGGGGGGGGGAGAAGTAACAGACTACATGACATTTAAATAAATGTTAAATGAGTTACAACAACACCGTCTTTGTTAGTTTTTATTTAATTTTATTTATATAATGAACTATACGTTTCGATGATATTTTGACGGAAGTTTAGGAATTTTGCAACTTTGGGAAACCGTAATAACTAGGGATGGTAGAAGAGTATAGTAGACATGAAGAGTAGTAGGCAAGGAAAGAGGGGGAATTTACTTACGGGTAATATAAGTGTGAATATTAGGAAACCGTTAAATGTTTCGTAATGGAGCGTGGCGTTATACGGGGGGGATAGGGGGGGGGAGAGGGGTGCGAAACGTGGACGATAGGATTTGGGGAAAGGAAAATAATAGAAAATTTTCAAATATGGTGCTATAGGCGAATGCTGAAAATCGGATGGGGTGGATAGAATCACAAACGAGGAAGTTTCTAAACAGAATAGGGGGAGGGAAAAGCAGCGAACAATATGGAGGACGTTGACCAAGAAAAGGGATAGGTTAATAGGGCCACGTTTTAAGGTACGAGGGTCACGTAAAAATTAGCATTACAGGGAAGTGCGTGTGCGTGCGTGCGTGTGTGTGTGTGTGTTGTTGTGGGGGAGGGATAGGAAAAAACAGAAGAGGAGGGAGGGGAGGCAAAGGATGGAATACGCTAAGCATTTCTTCCAATTTATATGCGTGTTGAAATTATTATATTACTTGTTATTACCACTGTTATGAATATATTAATAAGTTTTGATGTAAATGTGTGTTGTGTGTATATATATATTTTTTTTGGTAGTAACAGCTGAAGAAGTCACCAAATGTGGTGACGAAACGTCGTCGTTGATACTAATTAAAAACTTTGTGTTAATTTATTTTTAAACTTAGTTTGTCGCCGTATCGTACAAAGGCAAGTTTATTAAGCGTGGGCGTGGTGGTGGACACTAATTATCTGTCTCGCAGTAGCGTGCGTATTTAACTAGTGGCGTGTCAACTAGTGGCGCTATCTTATTAATTCATCTATCCATCCATCCATCTGTCTGTCTCCCTCTCTCCCGTGGCACGTCACCGGCGAGTCAGTCGTCTGACCTACCGCAGCATCACTCCGTCGTCCTACTTGTCCTTCCTTCCTTCCTTTCATTCCTTCCTTCCTCCACTCTACTCCACTAACTCCTTTTAGGGCTAGTTCAATTGCACTAATTAGTGGCACACACACACACAATTATTTATGCAACTGCCACCGAACGAATAATGATGTTTGAAGGATGGAATCATAGACTACAGATCACCTCCGACCATAGTCAACGTAATTAAACATAAGATATAAAGTCAAAAAAGGAAAGAAAAAGTTAATAACGTAACTGAATTTTTAAGAGGAGTGACAAAAAAAATAATAAAAAAATAAAAGGGCATTGAGATAGGGTTAATAAAATATTCGGAATTGACGTCAAGAGGACTGTGACGTTGTAAAGTTTTAAATTACACCACAATTTATTGTGCAATACACTTGCGTTAAATAATTTTTGTTATTAAAGTACGAGGGTCTTTCCCGGTGAATGGCATCATGTATAAATAAATTCCCCTCTCGAGTTTCCAACCGGATGGGTCAAAGATTTTAACAGTGACGTTTCGATGGCTTGCCCTTGCCATCATCATCATCATCTTCAGACTGAAGCGTAAAAATTCGGGACAGTGTAAGCAGCATTTATATAGTCTCTGAGGCAAGCACAAACCGCCCTGTGATTGGACGCGGGGAGCGAGGGCGTCTCTCCCCCATTGGTTGGTCCACTTGCTTAGTCATTCTCTAGTCTCCCGTGGCTGCGGAGGAACGCGGAGCTGAGTCACGGGACCCCCAGATGCAAGCCATCGAAACGTCACTGTTAAAATCTTTGACCAGGGTTGGAAACTCGAGAGGAATTTATACAATTTTAGTTGTGTTCTGTAACCGCATTAAAATAAGGGAGAAATAAATACGCTACGTATTCAAAAAATTAATGTTTAGTAGTAAAGAGTTGATTTTAAGACCCCCATATTAAGCTCTATATTAGCTCGCAATTCTGTTTCAAAGTCAAAAAATATATATAAAATATATATATAAAGAAAATGGAATTATGAATGATACCTGCTCATAAAGCAGACGCTGCTACCTGCTATCGCGTCGTAAGGAAGCACCCTGTAGCATGAGGAAAGGTTTGTGGTTGCATTCCCGGTCCGGTCAAAATATCTCCTAAAAAAAATAAATTCAAAAATTATTTAATCAAAGGTTAACTGAATTAAAAGGAAAATGCCCATGACCGAAAGATCAAGAAATTATAAATACAGAATTGACAACATAAATCATTTTAAGACATTTGAAGTATCTTAATTAATTTTTTAATATATATATGTTTATTGAAGAAATAAACAGAAATAATTAAAATAAAAATATATTATTCAGAACTGTGGACGATATGCGATCGTATCAATTAAAATTAGCGTTATAAATTATATATTTTTCCTACTACTTTCCAAAATTATGTTCTATATTTAAGCTCTCAGATAAATTTTTTTTTTAATGTTAGTAATTTTAAAATTAACATATACTTGAATTTTTACATATATATATATAATTATTATATCAATACTATTTTACTTTTCATATACAGTAGATGAAAACCCATTCCCCGTAATTTATTACACATTTAAGAGGTTTTTTTTTCGAACACTTGATTCAAGTTACACACAAAAAAAAAAATATGCTGTTGCATTGCGGCCCCACGTTGGGCGCCAAATTCAAACGAAAAAATTTTCTAAATTTGATTTATAAATAGCCAGAAATATTTAATGAATTTTGAGAAATGTAAAGCGGTTAATTTTCGTTTAAACATGTAATTTAATCTCAATTTATGAGCTTCATTAATTTTTATATGTATGTATATCTAATTGAATTATTTCCTGTATACTGTTCCTTGGAACAGAGGACCAACGGAATCGATAAATCAAATTAAAAATCACTCCTCCTTTTAAGATTGGGAGATGTACATAGTATTTGCTGTCCGTAGCAATACTAAAAAAATTCTAATTTAGATTTTTTTTCTTGGTGCCAACTATTAGTGACTTGGAATGACGTTTCGCTTAAATCATAATTTTTATTTGATGCTCTATTTTTTATTACCTATTAGGGATAATGTAACTAAATGTGAAATATATAACTATTTTTAGAAATACACAATTAATTATTTGCAACAACAACAAAAAAAAATAATCTTCATTTCTCTAGGCACACATTAATTTACTTGCTCTTAGCAATAAGTATAGTTAATTAACTATTTTATCGTGTTCCATTGATGGGATATATATATATATATATATAGTGTACAATTCAATTTCTAATCTTTCTTGCGTAAGACGCTGCTTAGGGTTGTCCTTAACCTCCTTTTTTTTCTCCCCCCCCCCTCCCCGCCTCTTTGTAGAATATAATGTATAATGCGAACACAAGTAACCGGGTAGACAGTGCCTCTAACAAGGTATGACATTTCTTGTAACTTGAGATGCGCCATTTTGAACGTATTCGCCGAGAGAAGCTGCTCACCCATGCGGGAGAAAAAACTTCCATGAACAAGCCGGATGGAAAGAAAAAAAAAACTTCGGAGCAACTCGTTACAGACAGGAGCAACGAAAAAACAAATAAAAATAAAAAATAAAAAACATTTATCGTACTGTTTGCCTGTGCATCTATGTTTAGAATAGAATAGAAAAGAGTAGAATAGAATAATAATCATATTATTCCGTGGATCCTGTAAAGAAGCTGCTAAAGCTTCCAGTTTAATTTATTGTCCATGGATGTGTGTGTATACACCTAAAAAAATTTATTTTTGTGTACGTTCAACTTCAGTCATTTCACAATTATTATTTGTTGCTAGGTTTGTTGGATGGATATTTTATAATTATTTTTTTTTAAAAAAAATCATCATTTGAATTATTTTTATAAGGGTTCCGATTAAGTATTTCAAAAATTTTAAATTTACGACACTGGTTTTTAATTACATTTGATAACTAGAAAATTTAAATGCTTTTTTTAAACGTAAAATTTTAATATTTTTTTTTATTTGTCTTTAATGTAGAAAACGAAATAGAGGTCCGATTTTGGGCGCTTTCCTCTAGGAATATTATTTTATAACGGTATAAAATGCTGTTGAAATGTATATTGTATATATTGTAATATACTTTTTTGTGTATAAAAACATTTATTAATTTAAAGTACAAATATGATCAATTTTAATATTTTGTTTATTAATTTAAGTGAAGACACGGGCTTACTCTCAGGGGATTTTGGGGTCTCTCAAGATATGGATGGAGTATTCATGCATTAGCTGAAAATAGAAAGAAAAATCATTGTATGTTATTTATCCAGAGCAATGAGCAAGTTTCACAATTTTTTTTATCGCTTACCCCCAATTATTGGGCCAACAAATATCCACCTCTCGAATGTTTGTGCGTCTCTCTGGCGTCTTGCAGGATTTGATCACGTCTGCTCACGTCCGTCCACTCGTCTGCCTTCTGGGGTCGAGCCACGTCCTCTCCTCTCCTTGTTTCACTTCTGCTCGGTCCACGTCCTTTCTCTGCTCCACTCGCCCGCCTTCTGCCCTCTGGATATCTGCTCTCTGGTTCACTCGCCTGCCTTCTGCGCTCTGCTCCACTCGCCTGTCTTCTCGGGTCTGATCGCGAGCCACCCATCGGCTTCCCTTTTAAACCTTCCGACGGGAATTCCCCTATTTCTCAACATTTCGGGGTTCCCCGCCCTCATTTTTCCCGCGGGGGTTCACCATCGTCATTTTTTGATACAGGCAAGGCGGGCCTCCCCCGCGGGGAACCACCATCTTTCAGCCGACTAGCCATTGTTGTTGGCCTCATAACGCCACAACGTTACAAAATCCGCCTTTTTATGACTATATATATATATATATATATATATATTGTAGCGGATCCGCGTTCCTCGAGGATTTATAATTTTTTTTAGGGCGCCAGGTATTTTTCATAAAAAATACCAAAATTGATTTTAATAGTTTTTATTCCAATCCGAGCATGAGAAAAAATTATATCTGCATGGATGGCCGTGGTCATTCTCTCTCTCTCTCTCTCTCGTCGTCCCGCCGACACAACCTGCTCCTTCCACTACCCCATGACGACTCTCTCTAAAGTCTCGCCAGACTACATTGTTGGCCCGGGCTGCGTCAGTTCCTCAACAATCAATTGCAACTCGCAAGCCTGGCCTGCATTGTTGAGTGTAACTATTCATGTTACAATATATATTTATTTTTTGAAGTGGTACAATTGATATGGAATGGAGCGAGCAGGTATTAGCAGCATTATCGATGGGCACATCGTTAAATTGCGACCAAACACGATTACAGCGGACGTAATATATCGACCTTGTTGTGCCTAAATCTGTCGGCCGGCCGTCGAGCGACGAGAGAAATTCGAGGTACTGCGGATCAGTCAGTCAGTAAAACCCTGGTGCTTGAATTCTTCAGCACGTGTTGTTGGACCCGTGTGTGTGTGTGCGTGTGTGTGTGCATTCTTGCTGGAGGAAGGAATTCATCAACATTAGACGGACGACTCCTTCCCTGGTTGCAAGTCATTACATTACAACCGCGACACCTACAACACTGTAAAAAAAAATTAATAACTACAGTAGTTTAGCCAAAAAATTTGAACCTAAAGTTTACCGAATTTTTTAAAGTTTATATATATACGCTGTGGTACGCGATTGCCTTGTACCACATCATAATAATAATAATTAAATTGTATTTTTTTTATTTTCTTGTACATAAGTATTTAGATCTAAGCAGGACGAAGTCGGGAGCATGAAATGAACGAATTACAGTCATGTCATCTTCTCCTCCTCCTGGGCCAGAAAACGTGAAACATTTAAGGGTTCGGTAAATATTATTGGACGATATAGCGTCAAGGATAGTCTGCGGAAGACATGGGATGGTATTTTACCAGCAATAATCCATCCATCCATCCACCTGGTGGTCAGCCCGTGGGAAAAGTCCCAAAAAATTGACCTGACGCCTGGACCTGCTTGCTATTTTATCCCGAGTCCTCCGAAAGCCGGAACAATAGAGGCAAGTGACCTTCATGACAACAACATTTTTGTTATGCAGTGCCCAAGATTATGGAAGGACACTTGCCGAAATAACAATTTTCCAAGAATCCTACCCTCCATATGGAGGAAGTAGAAAGTGCACCACCACCACGCACGCCCACCCACACCAGGAGAGATTTGGGGCGGGGGGCGGTGGGGGGGGGGGCGAGAAGATCCAAAAAAAAAACCAGAGTGCACTAGGAGACGAGACAGAGCAGTTTTACAGAAACATTTAATTTATGACAGAAGTTTACAGAAACATTTTTTTGGATGCACTTTAGAAGACAACATTGAAAAATTTAAATAGTTACGTCAGTTTGACTGGACGTAAAATCTGATCTAACCATCCGTCCGTCCGTCTAACCACCTCCGACGCCCAGCAGCCATCATCCATCAGCCAGCAAGGACGTCGTCACAACACCGTGGTGATGGACTCACCCACCCACCTGTTTCCTGCTGCCTCTGGTCGTTTCTCTATAAAGTGTTCGCTTTCCCCCTCCCCCCATAAGGAATTAAGAAATCCTCGAATACGAGAGGAACGACGAATCTGCTACAATTCTGAATTAAAACATTGAAAACGTGAAACTGTTTGAAAGTGAGTTCATTTGAATGTAAATGAATTGCAGAGAGGATTGCAGTGAATGGCTGTTCAAGAGAATGACGTGTTTCTGTAATTTAACTTGGTTGGTATCAACCAACGTGGCGTTGAAGAGAAACTTGGAAGATATGACGCGGTAACACAGACGGAGGGAGATTGTGGTTGACAAAAAAAAAGGAAAAAAAAAGAATCGGTAGAGGTGATAGGTTGAGGGCGACCAGGAAAGGAAACAGCTGCAGAGTCGGAGTGGGGAAAAGAGAGAGAGAGAGAGAGGACGGAGTAGGACACGCAAGTCTGAATAAATGGTACTTACCGCGGAGGAATCAGTGGCAGTAAAATAATTAGAAGTTGAATTCAAAAAGAGAAAATAATTGCTTCAATAGGAGGCCAGTGAAAGGACACGCAAAATACCAATTTAGAAGATCGGTATGGAAATAAGCCCCGACCGTTGTTTGGTAAATTGCAGGCTGGCCTGAGCTTCAGGTATACGGGGAAAGAAAGAGGGAAAAGAGGGATGACTGAGTCAGCTGTTAGATAGAGACGCCGCCCGGTAAGCGTGTGATCCACGGTCCAGTTGATGAAATAGACGAAAAGATTCCTCCCTGGATATGGATGGGTACTTGGTGAATAAGTAATTGAGGATTATAAGACGATGTCTGCACATTTACCGTACTAACGATACGTTTTTAATGATTTTAAACCCTATATATATATAACAATTAATGGGGAAAGGACAGAGAGATAGAAAGAAGATGACTTACCTGAGGTTCATAGATGGTAGACACCTTGTGAGTGAGGTTTAGAGAACTTGAATTTTCGGAGGCACCTTCCCCCCTCCTTCATCAGAAAGTTAGGAAGACATTTCCAGTGATCGGCTAGCCTACTTTCTGATGAAGGGGTGGGGGAAGGTGCCTCCGAAAATTCAAGTTCTCTAAACCTCACTCACAAGGTGTCTACCATCTATGAACCTCAGGTAAGTCATCTTCTTTCTATCTTTCTCTGTCCTTTCCCCATTAATTGTTTTAATAAACATGACAATGTCATTTCCTATCTCATATATATATATATATATATAAACCCACAAGAGAAGATGGTATGTTTTTCACTGCTTACCACTGAATGTGTCATGAAATTACTGTTGCAGTTTTGCTTTGATTTTTATTATTATTATTTGCTGATTAAGTAAATTCATGAATCCTTTCCTGATTTTCGTAAACCACTTAAACCCCCCTTTTAGAACAAACTATAAAACTTTGCGATGAAAACTATGGTTAGTCTTTGAGACTACGTGAATTCAAAATTTTATTTTCACGCGTCCGATCGTTCTGATTTAACTTCTTTACCATATTTAAGTCAGTATCCTTGAAAGGAGGCAATTTTAATTCGTGTACCTAACGTTCGTTACTTTCGGTGTTGATACCACATTTAGATTTTTTTTTTCGTAGTAAAATTTTTTTATTTTTTTATTTTCCAAACTTTTTGCCGCGAGTAACGAAGTTACGTAATTTCGAAGCTGTCCTTCAGATGTTATTAGGTTATACCGGGCCGAATCTTGTTTTGGAACCGCCGGTAATCGCGTTACTGCCAGGTCGATAATGTCACATCGATTAGTCCACGACTGCCACGGGCCTGCCCTTAAAGCTCAACCGCGGTTCCTCATCTCCAACCTGTTGATGACCCGCGGATGTTGAGCACTTCTTCCCCAAAATAAAACTAACTATGCGGATTTAGTTGGTAATTGTCATCGCGCCTCGACGAGTTCGTTAAAACGGGGGAAAGATTTGATTAATCAAGTAAAAGCTCCAGCTCTCACGCACGTCATCGTCTCCGAAAATTAGTACAGCCAAAAATTTGGTAACATTATATTTTATTTGACACAGTTACGATAGTCGTACACGAATGCTCGTTCGTATCAATATTAAAATTATGTATATTGTAACATGAATAGTTACACTTAACAATGCAGGTCAGCTTGCGACGAGTTGCAATTGTTGAGGAACTGACGCAACTTGGGCCAACAATGTAGTCTGGCGAGACTTTAGGGAGAGTCGTCATGGGGTAGTGGAAGGAGCAGGTTGTTGTGTCGGCGGGACGACGAGAGAGAGAATGACCACTCCCTGCATATATAATTTTTTCTCATGCTCTGATTGGAGATTAAAACTTTTAAAATCAATTTTTTTGGTATTTTTATGAAAAATACCTGGCGCCCTAAAGGAATTGAGAAATCCTCGAATACGGAGGAACGCGGAATCCGTACAATATATATATATATATATATATATATGTGTGTGTGTGTGTGTGCAAACATAGTAAACGAAATTCAATTTTATGTATGACGTGGGGCCGCTAAGGGTCATGCTTAAGGTATCCTGGAGTAATACTATAAATCTCTTTGATCTGGAAAACTATTTATTCGGGGTTAACATTGATTATTTTCCCCAGTCGTGATTTATTCCCCTAGCGTTTGTTCGGGGTTGTAAGAAAGAAATATTTTCATCAAATTTTTTTTTAGAATTTTTTCCTCGGATCACATCATTGTTATGTAAATAAATAATAATAAGGGGGGGATGGGTTAAATTATCTTAAAATTGTTTTACAATTTATTTGTGCTTTTAAAAAAAGTAATATAATAATTATGTTTATGTTAAAAAAATTCTTCAGTGGGTCCAGCGCACTAATTACAATTATACATATATATTTGTTAAAGGGGATGGTTGTTTAAATTTAAAAGGGTATCTCAAGGTTAATGATTGGGGTAACAATGTGCAGCAGGGATTTCACGTTCGTGACGAACCCGTTTCATCTTCTCAGCAATTCCGGAAGCAGCAGTTTTCCCTTCTTCCCCTCTCATATTCCCGGGGTCCGGTTGTGAATTTTCCCTCCTGTTGAACGGAAAAAATATATCTCAAGATTCTGGAAATCCTAGTTTCCCATCTTTTCCTCTCCAACAACACACTTACTGCCACTTCCTTCCAACTTACAAGCAAGTCCGACCTTGTTTGCATCGCTCTTCCTTCTAACCCAAGAGTAAAAATTGCTCTCCTCCCTTTCAACTCTCGATCAAATGATTTATTTTATGTTCGTTTCCCGCCTTCTCTCCCACTTTCTCTGCTTCCTGTTCCCTTCCGCTTCCGATAAGCACTCTCTGCCTCTTTGCTCCCTCGCCCTTTTCAACGTCTTGATCAATTCTCCTCGTTTTCCGCCTTCTCACCTGCCAGCTAAACTCTCTTATTTTCATTTCCCCCCGAGAGATAAGCGGCCTGCTCCCACGTGACGTCTGTTCGCCAATCTTTATTTTTTTTCTCTCAAGCGCGAGAATTTTGTCGTCGATGAAGGAAGGTTTGTCCTCCTTGGGAAAATTTTAAGGGTGAAAGTCCGTCCATCAAATCAAGCCTAATCTTTTGTAGGTTAAATATGGTCCTTACTACCATTTTATTAATTATTGTTTAAGTTCTATGTATCTGCCACCAGGGGCGCGCGGGCATCTGTCTCCCCATTTGTAGATTTGATAAATACAAATACAATACAATGTATGAAGGATTTTGGGGAGACAAAAACAAAAAAGGTAACCTCCAAGGACATGTGTCGTAAATTCAGATTTGCACCGCTACGTTTGTGAGGAATCATTCCCGGTGTCAAGGAATCTTTCTTGA
Organism: Eucriotettix oculatus; assembly: GCA_034510155.1. Lineage (NCBI taxonomy): Eukaryota > Metazoa > Arthropoda > Insecta > Orthoptera > Tetrigidae > Eucriotettix > Eucriotettix oculatus. Next base: position 78,826,956 of record CM067381.1, read on the forward strand.
TTACTGTTGGTTTCCCGTCGTCGGCCATATTTTTTTTTGGTGATATCATCTTCATTCATTAAAGGTACCTGAATAAAGCAGCGTGGAAGATGGAAACGGTCATTAGTTCGCGGCGTTCTTTAATCCTGAGAAGTATGCGTGTGAAATATCGCCAAGTCTCGTGGAATTAATATTTATTTTGTGGTGGAAGAAGGTGGAGGAGATCGTCGTGGGGGGGCCGGGGGGGTCCCCTCTATAAATCTGACTGGAATATTCGCGCGACCAACAGCTGTCCCCCTGCGTTGGCCCCGGGCCAGTGGACCGACCGACCGGCCATTGCCAAACTTTCCTCTGGCTGCGTGGTTGGGCAAGATGATTGATGTGCAGCCAGGTGGGCCTCGCGTTCTCGGTAGCCGAGAAGAAAGGGGGTCGTAACCTAACCACGACACCAATTAGCGCTGGAAGCTGCTTAGCCTGAGAACTCTCACCACATTATATAGTCTGCCTGCCTGACTGACTCCACTACTCACTCTGTCAACCCCCAGATACTTGTTACCTCAGGATTGAACCTCCCGTACTAATTTACCACCTTGTGGCTTTCTTCTCAACACCTCTGTTCCACGTTTCAAATCAGCAATAAAATACAAAACAGGCGTACTTAAGTACAAAAAACAATCATCATTCTAATATAATATCGACAAAATTCATGAACAGAAACGATTTCAATTAAACAGACCATTATAAAATTTGCAACGTTTCGGCATGTTTTTTTTATATGCCTTCTTCAAGGTTATTTTTTCTTCCCACAACAACGTCGAAACATGATGACGAAAAAAAAAAGAAAAAATTACATCAAAAGTCCGGGATTCCTGGCACAACATTAGACATTAGGGTACGATAAAAGCGGCGGCGAGCGGCAAGGAGCAGGTAGTCAGTCATAGCTCACTTCAAGTGTTCCAATGCAATTAATTTACCGCCTTACTATACTACCGTCCACTTTCTTCTTAACACCTCTGTTCTACGTTTCAAATCGGCGATAAAATACAAAACGTTTGTTGTGGGCATACTTAAGTACAAAAAACAATGATAATTCTAATTTAATATCGACAAAATTCATTAACAGAAACGTTTTTCAATTAAACAATTGATGACTTTCACAGACCTTCATTATCAAATTTGCAACGTTTCGGCATGTTTTTTTTATATGCCTTCTTCAAGGTTATTTTTTCTTCCCACAACAACGTCGAAACATGATGATGAAAAAAACAGAAGAAATTACATCAAAAGTCCGGGATTCCTGGCACAACATTAGGCCTCGGGTACGATAAAAGCGGCGGCGAGCGGCAAGGAGCAGGTAGTCAGTCATAGCTCACTTTAAGTGTTCCAATGAAATTCATTTACCGCCTTACTATACTACCGTCCACTTTCTTCTTAACACCTCTGTTCCACGTTTCAAATCGGCAATAAAATACAAAACGTTTGTTGCAGGCATACTTAAGTACAAAAAACAATGATAATTCTAATTTAATATCGACAAAATTCATTAACAGAAACGTTTTTCAATTAAACAATTGATGACTTTCACAGACCTTTATAATAAAATTTATAACGTTTCGGCATGTTTTTTTTATATGCCTTCTTCAAGGTTATTTTTTCTTCCCACAACAACGTCGAAACATGATAAAAAAAAGAAATTACATGAAAAGTCCAGGATTCCTGGCACAACATTCGGGTACGATAAAAGCGGCGGCGAGCGGCAAGGAGCAGGTAGTCAGTCATAGCTCACTTTAAGTGTTCCAATGCAATTAATTTACCGCCTTACTATACTACCGTCCACTTTCTTCTTAACACCTCTGTACCACGTTTAAAATCAGAAAGGAAAATAGAAAACGTTTCCTGCAGGCATACTTAAGTACAAAAAACAATCATCATTCTAATTTAATATCGACAAAATTCATTAACAGAAACGCTTTCAATTAAACAATTGATGACCTTTCACAGACCTTCATTATAAAATTTACAACGTTTCGGCATGTTTTTTTATATGCCTTCTTCAAGGTTATTTTTTCTTCCCACAACAACGTCGAAACATGATGTCGAAAAAAAAAAGAAAAAATTACATCAAAAGTCCAGGATTCCTGGCACAACATTAGGCCTCGGGTACGATAAAAGATTTAGATTTATTGTTGTTTCCTCCATTAATCCTCGATTGAGGAAATAGGATGGATACGTCACAACATTAAAAATTAAAAATGAACACAAAATAAGGTACATAATTAAAGACAAATAATCTAAAAAAATAAATTAATAAAAGAAAATGTATATAGACAAAAGTCAATATAAACACAACACACAGGGACACACACACACACTGGGAAACACAAACAAGCACACACACACACTGAGGAACACGCAATGGTGGAGTTTTGAACCACTACTTGGACCAGGAAGGAAACTGTCCTTGCTCCAGCAGCAGCGCCATACATGAAACAAACAAACAAACTAAAGAGCAGAAAAAAACTGAACAGAAATTTTAAAGATATGTGATGTGTGCTATTTTACAAGGTTGGCAGCAGCAGCAGCTCATTCAACACTTGCAGCAGCAGCAGGAACCACCTTGATTTTAAATACTAGAAGGACGATTAAGAAAATCCTGGACCACAGAGTAAAACAGCAGCAGCAGCGCCGCCATTTAAAGAAGAATAGTTTTACTCTGCTTCACCACGAAGCTTTTGTAGGAACTATTTTTTAACCTCTGGGTGGAAGGAAGGCTGTTGTATAAAATTATCCCCCCAGGAGTGTATTGTGAATACTTTTCTGGTGTAGGGAGAGAGAACAAGGGCGATGCTTGTCCGACCTTAGAGCTGAACCTCTGATTTCTTCTGATCGCGTGCGTCTTCATTCATGAAACTCGCCACTTGGTTTTAGGCGCAACGAAGCAAAATATTTTATCATTTTAATACGAAAATTGCCCCAGAGGGTTAATAAAATCTCCATATTTTTTTTAATTTTTATTTTAAGAAAAAAGCAAATCGTAGCCAGTATTTCTTTCCCCCCAAAAATATTTTTCAACTGTTAATTCTGAAACGTATTTCGCGAACTTGACGTTTTAATGTTTTCTACTTAAAGCTTGTGATTTTAACATGATGATAATGTGTTTTTTCCCCCCAGTATTCAATTAAAATTGTAAAGTCACCAGAAAGCGTTATTCTCTCGACATTGCGTGTATAATATTCAATTTTTCTTAATTTATAATAAAGTAATGTGATTAAAAATGCTGTTAAATAAAAAAAGTGAAGACATAAATCGCTTTAAACTTAAAAAAACTACATGTAGCACATCAACAACACACACGTGTAAGTAACCCTAGCCACCTGACTTTACAATTTCTAACCGTCATTTAAAAGAATAGTTTTACTCTCTGCTTCACCACGAAGCTTTTGTAGGAACTATTTTTAACCTGTGGGCGGAAGGAAGGCAGGAAGGCTGTTGTATAAAATTATCCCCCCTGGGAGTGTGTATTGTGAATAGAGAGAGAGAACAAGGGCGATGCTTGTCCGACCTTAGAGCTGAACCTCTGATTTCTGGTCGCGTATTCATGAAACTCGCCACTTGGTTTGAGGCGCAACGAAGCGAAATATTTTATCATTTTAATACCAAAAATTGCCCAGAAGGTTAATATAATCTCCATATTTTTTTATAAAAAAAAATTTAAAAAAAGCGACATTGCGTGTGTAATATTCAAATATTATAATTTATAATTAACTAATGTGATTAAAAGTGCTGTTAAATAAAAAAGAGTGAAGACATAAATAGCTTTAAACGCGTCAAGTAATATAAAAGAAAAACTACATGTAGCACATCAACATCAACCCTAAACCACCTATTTTTTTTACCGTCCATATATTATTTTTTTTATAGAAAAGGCTGAAGTACCTGTTTTATTAGCTGCTTCTTCAATCACCTCGAGGATTTAATTGAAGATAAAGACTGTTGTTCAGCAACAGGTGGCGCCGCTGCTGCTCCTACTCCTACTACACGGGATACTATGAAAGCAGATTTTTATCCCTCGGGCATCTTTCTGGAAAAAAATTTTTATTAGTAGCCTGAAAGTGGTATGGAGACAAAGTGACAGCTAAAATTTATAGACGTTTCGTTTCAGGTTCGTTAAACGTAACTGATCAGTTTGTTCCATCTAACAATGTGAAGAATTCGATATAGAACAGCAGCAGGAGCAAAGCAGAGCAAAGCAGAGCGAGTGTCACGCTTGTTTTATGTTTTGTCATTGGAATCCAAACACAGCTGTTAATCATAGCGGACGCGAAAAGATAGTTGTTAGAGATCTGGATGATGGAGCAGCAACAACATTCCTCTGCTTGCCAAATCTTTTCATTTCGCTGACGGAGTGACAAACGCGAGTTCCCTTAATAGACTAGACTCGACTCTCCATTCAAGCCACGTTGCCCTTTGTCCTCCCTTCTTCGTGTACCTTGCTGTAATTAATTGGGTGCTTCTTTTCTTCCGCGAGGTATGTATTAGCTGCTGTTCCGAGAATTCCTCATCGAGGCAGATGGCGTCTTGACTCCGTACCAAAGCTCCAGCTGCGCATCCATCATACCTCTTATAAAGTTCTCGGAAATTATTGATGAATAAATTTAAACAATGTTTTTTTTTCTGTGATAATTTTTAAAAATAAACATCATCATCATCGTCATTCCCGTCGCCTCAAAAGGAAAATTCCAATTGACGTCATCCTTCCTCCTGATGATCACCACCTTAACCCACTCTACCATCATCATGACCACATCCTCCTCCTCACCAATCCTCCAAAAATCACTTCACCGCTTGCCAATCCTCACACCCACACACACACGTCAGATACTCACAAATGAAACCCAACCAGTTCGGCTAAAGTAGGTTATGTAAATGATGGGGGGGATATTATTTAAATGATTTTAATTATTAAGTTTAAATATATATTTATTAATTATATTCTCAGGGTACTAATGATTTGGGTGATCACGTGTAGCAGATCAGTTCGTTGACGAACCTGAGTTGTCTTCATGGGCGTCTCGCTGTAATTTCCGTGTTGTGGAACCTGAAGCGGCCGGTCGACATAAGCACGAAGTCTTCCTTTCCTTGTTGCTAATGCCTTTCTTCCCTGCTTCCTGGACTGCTCAAAGCATGGTCGCCGCTGCCACCTCACCAATCTCCTCTCTCCTAAATCCACTGCAAAAATCTCTCCAATCTCTCCTCTATCTCCTCTCTCCTAAATCCACTGCAAAATCTCTCCAAAATCTCTTCTATCTCCTCTCTCCATCCACTTCACGATCTCTCCAAAAATCTAATCTATCTCCTCTCTCCATCCACTTCACGATCTCTCCAAAAAATCTAATCTGTCTCCTCTCTCCATCCACTTCACGATCTCTCCAAAAAATCCAATCTATCGAAAATTGTCTCCGCCAGCCTCTTTAAAGCCTTGTCCCCACTTATCCGACACCTATCACTAAGGTGGCAGGGATGGATATCCTCCAATCATATCCCTTGTTTATTTGGGGAAAACACGCCACCCAGTCACCAAATTCCCAGGCATTCCGAAACGGCGACGTTAGTCCAGGTGTCAGTCGCAGCCCCTTTTATTGTTTATTCCGAAAGGCGAGACGGCGGGCGGAAAAACCCCTTCTTCCTAGCAAACAACTTGCTCATGCCGGAATATTTGCTATTTAAGTTCCCGAAAATTATAATAAAATTTGGACGCGGGTTCTACTGCGCTACAGTTAATTAAACGGATTTACCCTACTACACTACACTATCCTCATGTATGTAACCATGTAAATTATATGCAATCATTTTATTTCCACGGTGTGTGTGTGTGTGTGTGGGTGTTTTTTTTCCTTCTTCTTTCGTTTGTGTTTTTTTCATATTGCGTACACTATATCTATCGAAATTACCACAACTGAAAACCTGTAAAGATAATACCTTTTATACATTAATAATGAGAAAAAAAAAGAAGAAACAATATATCATCTAAATTGTGAATATTAAAAGCTTCCGCGTCCTCATATGAGATGAAGGTGCCACTGACTGACTGACTGACTGACTCGTTTGGCAAGATTTCAAAAAACTCTTTCCCAATTTCGACATTCGACGCAAATCTGTGATTGGATTTTCAATTACGCTGTGTGTGTGTGACATTATGCAAATTCTCTCACATGAGCAAGTGTTGTTTTTTTTTTTTAAAAAAAACTACTTTGTGTTGCGGCTCGTTACGGATGAACGGCAATTACCGCATTTCCCTCCAATGGCGAGACGTAACACTCTCATTATATTTTATTTTCCACAATTTCTAGCCCTAATTGACGTCAATTTACTGTTTCGTAACCTGGCAGGTTCTCACTTTCTATCAGGCTTACGTATATTTCCCCTCCTCCCCCCCCCACATTCGGTTCTGCCAACTTCAACCGTATTAAAGTTTGTTTTTTACTGTCCCCCCCCCACCCACCACCCACCCAGTCAACCATATGTGATTTAATAGTGGCGGAGTAAACGTCGTCGACACGATTACTTCTCTTTTGGACAAAATACACGACAGTTAAAACGTTTTTTACTTGGATTAAATTAATTCGGGTCATTACCGATTTCCATGACAGTTTCCCCCCCCCCCAAAAAAAACATAATTCTTCACGTTTCTCAATTTATTATTATTCTGCCTTTTTTAAAAACCTTTATGATTTTTTTGTAAAGCTATAATGGATCGGTATTTGTCAAGTGTTTCTTAAATGGCTGTTGCTGATTCTGTATAATCATCGTGCTTAGTGACACAGAAATATTATACTAATCGATTAGATCTAGAGTAATGATGAGTTGCCATCAGATGGACGCAGTAATTCCCCATCATAAGTTGTTAACTTGTAATTAATTAAATATTTTCCCTTTGTAACGATTTAAACAGTTTCGTAAATAAATTTATTTATTTCTTATTTATTCCCCATATATAAAAAAAAACTTCACTGGCTTCGGTTTCAACGGTACTGATATAATTTTTGTCACTGATGAGTCCCGAGTGACGATTTTTGATACTGTCGATCGTTTCTAATCTAATCTAATAATTAATATATATATATATATATATTTATTGTAGCGCAGTAGAACCCGCGTCCAATTTTTTGGCATCGCCCGCCCCCCCCCCCATGACGAACTGCCATTTCTTGGAATTAAAGTAATCCAAAATTAATCCGAAATTACTTTTTTCTCTCGCTTACGTTACATATTACATACACACAAACACACACAAAAAAATAAATAAAATAATAAACGCCTTCCTTTCCCCACCGGTCGGTCATCTACCTCAACGATATATTGTGAGCTATATTTTTTCAAACTCAACCGAGAATATGGAGCATGTGCAACTTTGAATAAATTTATGATAATCATTTTTTTTTAAAACACAGTCATTCGTGAAATAAATATTTTTTTTTTGGTTAACAGGCTACATGAGGGTGAGAGATCCTGAAACAGGCAACTCCTCCCCTTTAATAGCATAGGAAGGGAATTGAAAAGGGAGGATGCGGAAGGTTTTGACTGGCGAAATATATATATATATATATATATTGTAATATACTTTTTTGTATATAAAACATTTATTAATTTAAATTACAAATATTTGATCAATTTTAATAATTTTGTTTATTAATTTACGTGAAGACACGGGCTTAATCCCAGGGGATTTTGGGTCTCTCAAGAGATGGAGTATGCATCAGCTGAAAATAGAAAGAAAATAATTGAATGTTAATTTTATTCAGAGCAATGAGCAAGTTTCACAAATTTTAGATCGCTTACCCACAATTACTGGCCCAACAAACATCCACCTCTCGAATGTTTGTGCGTCTCTGGATATCTGCTCTCTGCTCCACTCTTCTCCCTTCTGCGGTCTGATCACTCGCCTGCCTACTGGGGTCGAGCCACGTCCTCTCGGGTCTGATCTGGTCTGGTCTGCCCCACTCTGCTCTGGTCTGCTCTGCTCTACCCCACTCTGAGGTCTCTACCACGATCTGATGCACTCGTCTCGTCTGCCCCTCTCTGACGCACTCTCTGCTACCGTCTGATGTCTCCTCTCACCACTCTCTGACCTCGAGCCACCCATCGGCTTCCCTTATAAAGCTTCTGGCGGGACTTCCCCTATTTCTTAACATTTCGGGGTTCCCCGCCCTCATTTTTCCCGCGGGGGTTCACCATCGTCATTTTTTATACAGGCAAGCCGGGCCTTCCCCGCGGGGAAAAACAAACGTTCGGCCGACTATCCATTGTTGTTGGCCGAACTGCGCCTCATAACGCCACAACCTTACCAAAATCCCCCTTTTTATCACAATATATATATATATATATATATATATATATATATATATAGAGAGAGAGAGAGAGAGAGAGAGAGAGAGAGAGAGAGAGAGAAATGTGATTTCTTCTTATCAACGAAATTAATAACTACGAAATCACCGCGCGGAAAAGAAAATTGAGGCTCGTAGGTAGACATTCAGTCAGCTTATAATTTACCTTAATTGTTTAAGTTTTAAAACAATACCAATAGCGAAAAACTAAAATAGTCAAGTTACAGACGGTAAAAAAATCTTAACGAATACCACACGAAATTTCCGTTGTCTTTTTTTTTGTACGTAGTATTTATTTAATCTGTCCACATCTATTATTATTTTTTCTTATTATTTTGGTAAATTATATTGACAACCTTCAATCTCGCTTTTGTATATATATATATATTATTATTATTATATATAATTGATACAAACATTCAAAAAAAATTTTCTGTCCATTTTAATTTAATTTAATTTTTTTTTGTAAAACTAATCTCTCTTACTTTTTCTTCAGACAGTCAAATAATTATTATTGTTGATTGTACCTTGAAGTTTTAATTAACCTACGTGTAAGGTAAGGTAGTTTCCGTCACCAACTATACCAACCGCGTTAAGTTACAATTAGTCAATTTTCTAGTTTATTAGTAAAAAATTGTATGTGGATGAATGTTATTCCAGGAATTTTAGTTATTATTATTATTTCTTTTTTTCTTTTTTTGCGTTTCGTTTTAAGCTACGTTTTACCTTGTTAGTGAGGAATTTGAGACAGCGTTAAGTAGTTGTGTATTTAGTTTTTTGGAGTGCCGATACGATCTAACACGCAACGCTTCAACTTGATCTCTAGAGGGGGGGGCTGGGGGGGCGCGGGGGGGAGGAAAAGAATTTTGTGTCCGTTCATACTAGTTTTTAGAAAGGAGAAAAAGCTAAAAAGTTGCTCGTCGGACGGGATGAGGTGCGGAGGAAAAAAAAAGCTCGCGACAGCTCCTGTGTAAAAATTTTCTGTATTCGAAATTTTGACTTAGTATTTTTTTTTTATTTTGCGTATCAGCGAATGCGTATTATTTATTATCTTCTACTAGTACTAATTGAAAGAAATGGACATTACCAAAAGCGTTTAATCTTCTTTATTATTGTTATTATTTAGAGTTCACATCAACTAAACTGGTCATTAGCGGCTACATATTTGTAATTATTATTTAATTTATTTGTGAATAATATTGACTTCAACATACACTGACTGGAAACATACATATAATGAATATTTTTTTTAAAAAATTTACATATCGTGCTTTGTGTACGGTAAACCCCATGTATCCACAAAAAAAATATGTACACAAATTTAATTTCGTACGAAAAGGAATTACAATTAAATACAAGAGTTGTGAATTAAGGGTCGTTTAAATGCGCCTTCCCTTTAAAGGCAGAATCACCGACACAAATCTCACCCTGTAATTGACAGTACCGGGGAAAATCGGGAAAAGGTTTTACAAGCCGCCGGAGATATTTTTCTCCTCCCCCCACCCTCCCAAAATGTCGTCTCAGCTTTCCCGGAACTTGCCGCTGGACCCGCACGCGTCCGCGTTGTGCAATGAAGAGCAAGCAGTTATGGGAAAAACTGGATGGATCATGCATGCCTTTCTTCAGTTATTTAAAATGTTCGTGCCAGTGCAATCTTCCAAGTTGTTATTGCTCCTCTAAATGACCACAACAACAAGTTATTTGTTCCGTCTTGCTCATCATGGCGATCTCATAAAGTCGACGTCCTTCACGTTCTATCTTATCTTAACCTCCTATTTTTTTGGGGGCTTTTAATAATTTTTCCACCCCTCCCCAACGTCCTTACTTCACATTCCGTCGTTGGTGGGGCTCCATATTGTCCAATAAAAGTTCTTATCGACCAACAGGGTGATAAAAAAATTATTGCTGAAAATTAATTAGTTAGTTCGTGTATTGTGTTCTGGAATTTGCCTTCGTTTGGCTTTAAGAATTTTATGTTTTTTTCTTCTTCCTCCTTCACAGGTTGTATCGTTGAATATGGTGAGATGTCGTAGCAGTTGAGTAGCGATGATGATGTTGTATTAGTAGGAGTAGGAGATACGCGAGTGCCGAGAAGCAAGAATTTTAAAATAACTTTCTCTGAGGAGTTTGCTTGCTGTTTACGAACCGGAGCCAAAGTTCTTGGTCTGCAAGTGACGTCAGCGTGGGAAGGAAGGAGATCTGTTGGAAGCCCAGGGAGTTTCTGTTTAAATTCCGTGGGCGGTGTTAATCCTTCCGCTTGCAAGCAATTCGCGCAGACAACCAAGGGGGGGAAAACCGTCCATTCACTTGAATCGGCTCCGTGTAACTTCGTGATTAGACCTATGATCGCACTTTAGCCCATTACGGAGAGATTGTCACTGGTTTGGGATGCATTTGAATATCAGCTCAATCTGGATTTAATCATTAAAAATGTTAGGTTTAGTATATATGAACACTAGTCAAGAAAAGGATGTAATGTCACTTCCGGTGATGGGGTAAGAGCGATTAACAGAGGGAGGTAGCATGTAATGAAACCATACGAATCTCTTCTTGTTTGCTATTTGTAGATACTCACCCTGATTCCAGTAGCAGTTCATGTACACACGCGGATGGATATTTTTTTCTTCTTTTCTGAAATACGCCTTCCATATATTTTCAATCAACTGCATTATTAATATTATGTTTGTAAAATCATATATATCAAAAGTCAAAAGTTCATTAATTCATGAGAACACTCGACAAGGGGGGAGGGAATGCGAAATCTAAAACAGATGGCATATTTGTCATTAGTACACTTGCCCTACTTATGGAATATGGTGCAGCAGCATGCCCCAGGGGATCCGTACAGGATAGGGTCAAATAGAATCCTTAGAAAAGGGGTTGGCAAAGAAGGGCCGGAAAAATTCGTACAAATAGGACCTGGGCATGTGGATGGGAACGAAAAGGTAAAGGGCGACTAGGGCTAGGGTGTGGAAGGGACAGACACGCTACAGACAAGAAGAAGAGAAACAGACAGGCTACTACACATCTTCTACAGAGCTTTTTGCAGGTCAAAAAAACCACCTTGGCAGGGGAATCAGAGATAGAATGAGGAGGAGTGATCAACCTGTTTAAATTACAAGCAAGGAACCAAAAAAAACACAGAGACGTTGGAAAATACTCATTCCTAAAATAGGACAATTAATAATGACTGGTGGAACAATCTGCCCCTGCAGGAGTGTTTTAGGAGAACTTCCTCTAACAGAAACGAAAAATTTCGACTCAATCTAAGTTTAGTGTAGTGTAGTGATCAGTGACGTCATCAGTGCTGCCAAATCTCTAAAAAATATACTACTACAGTGAAATATATTTCCAGTTTTTTTGTTTCTTTTTTTCACTCAGGCAAAAAACAATACTATTCTTTTTTCTTAAAAAAAATAATTCCCAATAATATGATTTTTTTTGGTTAACAGGCTACATGAGGGTGATCCTGAAACAGGCAACTCCCCTTTAATAGCATAGGAAGGGAATTGAAAAGGGGGGATGCGGAAGGTAGAGCAAGGTAGCCTAGCAAGGGTTAACTAGGGCCCCCGGGCTATGGTTTAAGGATCCTACCCTGCACGCGGTGTTTCACCTAAAGAGATGCAGGGAAAACCCCTAGAAAACCTGCATCAGGTAGGTCGGGCATTGGGTACTATTCTCACGCCCTTCCCTGTGAATGACGGGAGACGAGTCTGCTGCTGTGGGGTCGCAGCAGCATTCCCTTCTCCGTGTCTCCACCAGTTTCAGGAGGCAGTTGGCCGACTGATCCAATGGGATCAGCGGAGGACAACTCTTGCCATATGCCCAAGGTCTTTGACCCCGGTACATATACCTCCTAAAATAGGTGAAGGTGTCTCGGCATATGAGAACTTTGATAAAAAAAAATACCCGGAGAGAGAGTGCAGGAGGCATCCCCGACATGCATGATCAGGTGAGTCCCGCAGTCACACTCTCTGGGCTGAAGCAATGCCTGCGAGAAAACTCCCGCAGCGCCTCTTATTTATTTATATTGAATATAATTATACATTCAACTATAGGTTAAATATGGTCCTTACGACCCAGTTTATTAATTATTGTTTAGGTTGTATGTGTATCTGTCACCAGGGGCGCTGGCTTCTGCCACTCCATTTGTAGATTTAATAAATGCAATACAACAATATGTTACTCACGTGTAAATGATTTGGCCAACGACGTGTCCAGGTGGGCAGCGAATTCGATCAAGGGGTGAATGTGATGAAGGAGGATAGAAAGCGGGACCCGAGTCTGGATCGATGACGTCTGTAGTAACGGTTAGTGCTCAAGGACGACGGCGAGGAGCTTCTTCCTCTGACGTCAGGGACGGCCTTTATGGCTCTTATCTAATCGCATCTGCCGTGTGCTGGAAAACAATGGCCGCCACTCCAGGACGCGTCTCTAGCCATCACCACATGCTGGACCATCCACTCTTGACAATCCTCTAGGTAACAGTCGTTAAATCAAATTGCGTGATTGATTTTTAGGTCGCTCTTCCGTTGCAGACTGTCCCTCGAAACGCAGATGTTTACCTCTGTTATAATAACCTGACCGGGTGTCGACGAACCGGAAATTTGCACTCTGATATGTTTCTGACAGTCTAACTTGCTCGCATATTCATATTTAAGCGTCACCACAGCCTGGGGAATTCCCCCTCCTCCCCCCCCCCATGAAGCGCCGTGATGTCTGCTGGGTTTTATTGCCCCTGGCTTCAAATGCTGTCTCCTTTTTCTTTTTTTGACTCCGCACCGCCAAACGTCCGAGCAGATGTGTTCGACCGTTACTAGTTAGTGCATCGGAAACTTCTTCCGAAATAAACAATAACAATAATGTAAAGGGCATAAACAGATAAAAAATTAGTGAAACATAAACTTTAATTTAAAATCGACCCTCTTCAGGTTGAACTAAGTAACAACGCACAAAAATTATTACAATTCCAAAGGTGTTACAGAGGAGTCAAAGAATACAGTAATTAAAAAAGCAAAGATAATAATTATATATATTTGTTGAATTAAGACATTATATATATGCTACTGAGAAAACCCGCGTCCGTTTATTTTTTTTTTTTACACCTTCAGAGTGTTAATTTTGTGTTTTATTGTGAAGCATTTCTGGATTTTTTGTTACTGTCTTTGTCTAAAATTTGGAAATTTTTCCTTTGGACACGACCAGGGAGAGTCACACATACACTTTTTCAATTCCTTATTCCCGGTTGTAACCAGAGTAACGTCTGACAATATTTTCAATTGTTATTTTAATTTTTTTTTCTTTCTTTCTCCTTTCAGGTGAGTCAGTGTGGTTATTCAGAGCCATTAACGCCAATTGAAAGAGGGTGTAAGTACTTGCCGTTTCCTTTCCTTTTTTTTTCTTTTTGACATTTGCTACTATTTAGCCTTGGCTTCGTAAACCATTCCTTTACGTAACAGTTATTTGGTTCCTGGAAAAAAATTCTTTTTTTTATATTTTTTATATTTCTTAGTCATTCAGATAGAATCATTTTATGGGCGAGTTTAAGTTATAACTCGAATAAAACAAGTAGATTACAAACGTTTACGACTCGGTTCTATAAATAATGCAATTTGTGTCTCTTTCGTTTCCTACTCTTTATATATAATATTGGATTTATTTATTGATTTAAGACATAAAGAAACCCTGACCGGTATGAACGATCAAGCTGATATTTTTAAGGTTACTGTATGTTTGTTACTCGACATTATTACTCTGAATTATGATTATGATGTTGCCCAGTGATTGCGTAATATAACGTCATGTATGGATAAAACAAACCCTTATTTTATTGCTAATAAATTCAATCTTTTTATTCGATCGGCGAAGCGCTGACTCGGAAGTTGCAAAGAGTCCGCCGCCTTTGTATTTTGGCTGATGGTATTCCTTCAGTGGTCAGGGAAGGAGGAGGAGAATAGTCAAGTCAGTCTGATTTCTAGGGTCTGTTCTCATTCACGCTGTTCCTATTGTGTCTGTCTCCCTTTCCCCAGTGGCTGGCTCTATTACCAGGGACGGATTAGATTGAAACACTTGTTAGCCCTCTGTTACCCCACCACAGAAACCGCCAAAGATCCTAAGGGATTCAGTGGATTGCAAGGAATGGATTAATCTAACTAAATTAGACGTATTCCGGAAAGCTGCATTTTCTCGTGAGGCATTCGAACATCCGGCCACGATGTTTCACAAGTTTAAGGCTTGACCAATTAAATAATAAATACAATACAATTAATCCTTTGTAGTGGCTAGCCTGTAGTTGCTGCCTCTAGTTGCTGCCCGGGTTCGAATCCTGGCCTGGCCTGGGGGCTTGGAGATGTTTGTTGTGTCGTCATCATGGTCGACAAGACCAGGGGATTAAGACTGTTTGTTGGAGGAGGATATCGATAATACGCTGACCACCAAATTCTGGAAATGTGTCATTGCAAGATGACGGACAGTCCGCAGTCGACTCCTCGGTAGGCCCAGGCCCCTCTCTCTCCCTCTCTCAGTGGGGCTGTAGAGCCGTGGAGGAAGAAAAAAAATAAATTACTAGCTCGGAGTCACCATTGCTGAGGTACGCAGTGTCCATTCTCCTCCGTTTATTATGAATACTTTGCTTGTTAGTTTATTTTTTAAGGACTATTTATTGTCCGCTTTATATTACCTGTAATGCTCTCAAAATATGTTATATCCAAAAAAATGTAAATAAAATTAATCACTTAGAAACTAATATATATATATATATATATATATATATATATATATATATATATATGGGGGACAGTTACGTGAACCAATCATCAGAAGTTCGCATTTTGTAGGTATTTTATTTTATGACATCTTCAACAGCATCAGTATCGAGAAGCTTTCAACCAACAACAAGGGGGCCAGCCATATAGTGTAAGCCGTAGTGGCTTAAAGCTTTTTTTTTTGGTAAACAAAATTGGGGAGGTACAATAAAATTATATATATATTTATATATGTATATATATCCCAACTAAATAATGACTGACTATCTTCGACGCACCGGCGACGTAGCCTTAAATGGTTAAGGCGCTCTGCGGCTACAGCGGAGGCTCTGTGACGATCCGGGTTCGAGTCCCGGCGGCGCCGAATATTTTCAGTCTCTCTTCCTTCTTCCTTTCTTCTCTACGCTTGACATATGTCGTCTTTTCCTGAGCGCAATTCTGTGCCAAACATATGTTTCCAAAAAGCGTATTTCCTATCTTTCTCCCTCATTTACTATCCTTACTTACTATCCTAATATCCAAAAACCTGTGACTTCGTCACGTTACAAACGTTTCATTAATTTATATATATATATATATTATATACGTATATATATATTGTAATATACTTTTCAGGGTATAAAACATTAATTAATCAATTCAATAAATTATAATCAATTTTAATAAAAAAATTGGACGCGGGTTCTCTACTGTGCTACAAGTGGGAGGAGGAGGAGGAGGAGGGGTGGAGGGGTGGAGGGAGAGAGATATGGTGATGAATCTTAGTAGATTTAGCGGGGCCGAGTCTGCTTGAGCGCCGCGTCGTCGTCGTCAGCCGCGGGCGATCGGGATTATCACACATGCCAGGCCAGGCCAATCTTGACAGAACCAATCAGACAAGTCAGATCTTTCGTGGCGGACATGACGAGGCAACACCATGCACACACACACACGACCTTGTTGTTCTTGTTGCACGGACTGGCAGGTCAACCGTAGCGTCTGACAGGTACAACAACCAGAAGGGGAAAGATGACCAACCCAATAAAACACGTGAAGGGTATTGTTTGGATCAGCTGTATTGAGAACAACACGTGACAATCAATGTCGCGCCTCACACATGAAATGCAGCAAGTAAGATCTTTCCTAATGTGTGTCACACTGGCCTCTCCTTCAGGATATACGTTAATAATTTACCAAGTTCTTGATATTGAATCCTTGCGAAATGTTAGCATGGTAGCTTATGGGAAGAAAAAGAAAAAAAAATAATAAGAAAACCCCCTTTCCAGTCTCACTGTAATGGAGGAGATCCACATCCAGTTTAAATTTAGTGCAACTTTTAAAAAATTATTGAAAAGGAAATATTTGGAAGCGGAGCTAGAATAAAATAGTTGAGGGTCAAATTGGAATGCTAATGCTAATGCTAATGCAAATGCTGCGTTATTAAATATTACGTAGTTGTTTATATATTGATCCCTTAGCAACGCGTGTCAGGTGACCTCCTGATGCATAAGTATTGGTTTTGGTTTTTTTTAAAAAAAATCAGAAACTATGTAAAAAATCTCTGACTCGTGTTCCACCACATCATCATCCTTGAAGCCTTGTGGTGCTTCTCTATAGTAGGATCTATGGAATATGATTTTTATACTTATACTGTAACTATTCATTAATTATAAGTATATTTTAATATTACTAAAGCAACCTAACTGTGTAAAATCTCTGACTCGTGTCCCTCAACATCATCCTTGAAGCTTGTGGTGCTTCTCTATAGGATCTATGGAATATGATTTTTATACTTATACTTGTAATTAATGAATAGTTACAGTATATATTTAATATTAATAAAGATACCTAACTATGTAAAATCTCTGACTCGTGTTCCACATCATCATCCTTGAAGCCTTGTGCTTGCTTCTCTATAGGATCTATGGAATATGATTTTTATACTTATACTTGTAATTAATGAATAGTTACAGTATATTTTTAATATTAATAAAAAAACCTAACTATGTAAAATCTCTGACTCGTGTTCCACCGCAACATCCTTGAAGCCTTCTGCTTGCTTCTCTATAGGATTTATGGGATTATGATTTTTATACTTATAAACTTTATAAAAAAAACACATACTTGTATTGTTTAACGCTTTGAGCCGCAAGGTTTCTTGCATCAGACGGCGGAAGTAAAGTAAGTTAAAAACAGAAGAGGGAGGCCAAGATGTAATTTGCTAAGCTGCTTTAGGTAGGGATGATGATGATGTGGTGGTGGTTATTTTAGAAAAAAAAATATTACGTATGCCGAAAATTATGATAAAATAAGGGAAAAATGTATGTATAAATTCCTCTCGAGTTTGTTTCCCAACCGGGGTCAAATTTATTTTTTTTAATAATTTGACACTTCGGTCTGAAGATGATGATGGCTAAGGGCAAGCAAGCCATCGAAACGTCAATGTTAAAAAATCTCTTTGACCCCTGTTGGGAAACTAACTCGAGAGGAATTTATTTATACCTTGCCATTCACCACCGGGGGAAAGAAAGGATCCTCGTACTTTAATAAGGAAAAATGATTATCAGGTTAGAAAATTATATGTATACCCGTTAGCGATTTATTTATTTTTTTAAAAAAGTAAAAAGTAAACGTTGTAGGAGTAGCCTCGGTTTTTTTTTCTCTCCATATATCGCACGTGTGTGTGTGTGCGTGTGTTTAAAGAAAACAAAGACAACGCGTGAACCTAATTTTAAGAGTTCACTGTTATGGTAGCTTATGGAAGAAAAATAAAAAAAAAACTTCCAGTCTCACTGTAATGGAGGAGATCCACATCCAGTTTTAAATTTAGTGCAACTTTTAAAAAATTATTGAAAAAGGAAATATTTGGAAGCGGAGCTAGAATAAAATAGTTGAGGGTCAAATGGAATGCTAATGCTAATGCAATGCTGCGTTATAAAAGATGAAGATGAAGATGATGTGGCTGAGCAAGCAAGCCATCGAAACGTCAATGTTAAAAAATCTCTTTGACCCCTGTTGGGAAACTAACTCGAGAGGAATTTATTTATACCTTGCCATTCACCACCGGGGGAAAGGATTCCTCGTACTTTAATAAGGAAAAATGATTATCAGGTTAGAAAATTATATGTATACCCGTTAGCGATTTATTATTTTTTTTAAAAAAAAAATAAGTAAACGTTGTAGGAGTAGTCTCGGGTTTTTTTTCTCCATATATCGCACGTGTGTGTGTGTGCGTGTGTGTTTTAAAAAAAGACAACGCGTGAACCTAATTTTAAGAGTTCACTACTGCCGTTAACTTCTATTGTATACTGTTGGTGATGCAAAAAAAACATATTTATAAAAAAGGAGTATTTGATCGTATTATGACAAAAAAACTAATAAAAGGCAATTTTAAAAGATAGTTTGAAGAAGAAATTTAACTCGATATGACCGAAAGGAAAGTTGTTTATTAAATGTTTAGTTAATTATTAACGAGATTGACATATCATTCAAGTTTTATACGGGTGTATCTCTATCTAGCCTTCCTTTTTCTTTACTCTCTATTCTTCCACTTTTTTTTTTCATTTTATTTTCAACCTGTGACTGTTTCAATTTTTTAAAAAGGTTTGCTTAATTTTTTTTTCTCCCCCCCGTATTATTTTCGAGGAACTTAAAGGTTCCCCTCCCCCATCCCCACCAATTGTTGTTTGTGTTGCGGCCATAGTTCACATGGTGGTGGCGGCTCTATGGCCCTGATTAGCCTCAGATTTCACAGATAGATACCTTGGTGATCCTGTCAGCGGCGTGGCGAGTCAAAGTAACCCAACCAAACATTAGGGCAACACACTAACGTATCGCAGTGGCTCTCCCCAAAGCAATGGGAGCCGCTCACATGCTTGTCTGCTGTGGTCGCTCTTTGTTATCCATTAATTTATTTCCTTCCCCCCCTCCCCTCTCTCTCCCACTCGCGCGGCATTTTGCTGGGCTACTACTATCGATTTTCCGGCAGGATGAGCTTGACAGGTGTCACACACGCGCGCGCGCGTGGAATCGTAATATTCTATCGATAGCTCGACGGACAAACCAATTAGAGCGTGTATTTATATATCTCTCTCTCTCCGAAAGAGCGACTATTTAGCAGCCACGGGAGCCCTTTTTTTTCGGGATGAATGTTTCAATTTTTTTTAAAAAAAAAAGTGGGGGGGAGGGGTTAGCCGTTCGATTAAAAGCGACGAAAAATATCCCTAAATGGTTAATTGAAAACCCGGGGGGGGGGGGAGCGCGCATTGAAACTTCATTATTGGTTGAATATGAAGAGGTTCAAAACATTGCCCTCTTTCTTTGGAAGAAAATAATAATTACATTATATATATATATATATATATATAATTAATGGGGAAAGGACAGAGAGATAGAAAGAAGATGACTTACCTGAGGTTCATAGATGGTAGACACCTTGTGAGTTTTGGAGCCGATCACTGGAAATGTCTTCCTAACCTTCTGATGAAGGGGGCGGTGCCTCCGAAAATTCAAGTTCTCCAAAACTCACAAGGTGTCTACCATCTATGAACCTCAGGTAAGTCATCTTCTTTCTATCTCTCTGTCCTTTCCCCATTAATTGTTTTAAACAGGACAATGTCATTTCCTATCTCATATTTATATATATATATATATATATATATACCTCATTTGTGGTTATTAAAATCCTTAAATTATATTTTAGAACTTTTTCGAGGCAGCCTGTGTTTCGGTATGGAAATTCGGAAATAAATTTTGTTAAAAAAAAATTAGCATCCCAAAACCTCAATGAACAGGATTTTTTTTCCACAAGGCTGGAACCAAAGTCCGGTTCGTTTGGCCACGTGGCCCATCCACCCACACCTCCTCTCAGTCTTGCTCCGTCGATCCTTGCTCCGTCAATTATAAACGAAAAGTGTTTCCCCTCTGTCACACGCCCCCCTCCCCCTCCCCCCTCCCCCCACCCCCGACCGCCAATTTTAGTCTCGCTGTTCTCCCGTCTCCCCCCGTTTTTCTTACATTTCCCCCACCCCCCGTCCCTATTTGGTGGAAAACTGGTCTTAGCAGCAGCAGCAGCACTATCATCAAAATCTGTCACCGTTTCCCCGTATTTGCTTGGTTGGAGGAGTTTTCCCATTCTGGCTACATATTGACCCTTCCGGGAAAAAAAAAATTGCGGACTATTCCTGGCTGGAATGGAAGGTAATTCCGGGAATTCCTTACCCGTGCTTTTTGTGCCGCTTCTAACGCGGTCATTTAAGCTAAAATGAAAATAAAAAAAATTAAAAGCTGAGGAAAGGCGTGGATTTCTTTCTACCTTTTGAGATTAAAAGTTATGTGTAATTTCCTATTCAATGAGAAAAACCTACTTTCTCAGATTTTTTTTTAGAAAATATGTTTAAGAACGACCTACGATAAAAAAAACCGTGTCTGTAGAAATGATCTTATTGCCACTGCTGCCCCTTTTTAATTTTCTTTCCCCCCTCCCCCCTCCCCATGGTCTTTGAACTACTCAGAGCACAGCTGTGATCGGCAAGTACTGATTAAGCGACACAGCGATTGCGTCACAAGTACTCTACCTTTTTTACAAACACACACACAGCGCCGTGTTAAACATTAAGCTGAGGGAATAAAATAATAAGGTTTATAAATAAAAAAACCTCACGGGAGTTTTCATGTGTTACTTGGATTATTTTGGGTGGGCGCACACACACACACACACACACATTATTATTAACCACATGCAAGCCGAGGAACGTAGTGCACCGTGTACTTTAACTCAGTTACACGCTCTGACCTACCTGGTAAGTACCCCAGCAGCAGATGGAATCAAACTGAATTACAATGCACTACAACTTAACAATGTTAAGCCAACCCCCAAATCAATCAATAGCTAACAAGATTGCTGGCGCATATCTTTGCCCTACGTCGTGACGGCTGAAAAGGAGGAGAGGAGGAGAGGGGGACAAAAAAAGAAAACCCCACCCACCCCCCGAACTCAACAGACGACATCACTCATATAATAATAATAATAATTAAAAAAACATTGCGAGGCGTAACTGCTGGGTTGTAACAATGTATGTTATACGGTTTCTAGTGATGACACCATCTATAAAAATTTATTTGATGGAATCAAACTGAATTACAATGCACTACAACTTGACAATGTTAAGCCAACCCCCAAATCAATCAATACCTAACAAGATTGCTGGCGCATATCTTTGCCCTACGTCGTGACGGCTGAAAAGGAGGAGAGGAGGAGAAGGGGGAGAAAGAAAGAAAACCCCACCCCCCCCAACTGAACAGACGACATCACTCATATTCATATAATAATAATAAAAACATTGCGAGGCGTAACTGCTGGGTTGTAACAATGTATGTTATACGGTTTCTAGTGATGACACCATCTATAAATATTTATTTGATGGAATCAAACTGAATTACAATGCACTACAACTTAACAATGTTAAGCCAACCCCCAAATCAATCAATACCTAACAAGATTGCTGGCGCATATCTTTGCCCTACGTCGTGACGGCTGAAAAGGAGAGGAGGAGAGGGGGGGAAAGAAAGAAAACCCCACCCACCCCCCCAACTGAACAGACGACATCACTCATATTATAATAATAATAATAAGAAGAAAAACATTGCGAGGCGTAACTGCTGGGTTGTAACAATGTATGTTATACGGTTTCTAGTGATGACACCATCTATAAAAATTTATTTGATGGAATCAAACTGAATTACAATGCACTACAACTTGACAATGTTAAGCCAACCCCCAAATCAATCAATACCTAACAAGATTGCTGGCGCATATCTTTGCCCTACGTCGTGACGGCTAAAAAGGAAGGAGGGGAGGGGGGAAAAGAAAGAAAATCCCACCCCCCCAACTGAAAAGACGACATCACTCATATAATAATAATAATAATGAAAAAAAACATTGCGAGGCGTAACTGCTGGGTTGTAACAATGTATGTTATACGGTTTCTAGTAATGACACCATCTATAAAAATTTATTTGATGGAATCAAACTGAATTACAATGCACTACAACTTAACAATGTTAAGCCAACCCCCAAATCAATCAATACCTAACAAGATTGCTGGCGCATATCTTTGCCCTACGTCGTGACAGATAAAAAGGAGGGGAGCCGGGGGGAAAGAAAACCACCCCCCAAGTGAACAGACATAATATATATAATAATAATAATAAAAAATCATTGCGAGGCGTAACTGCTGGGTTGTAACAATGTATGTTATACGGTTTCTAGTGATGACACCATCTATAAATATTTATTTGATGGAATCAAACTGAATTACAATGCACTACAACTTGACAATGTTAAGCCAACCCCCAAATCAATCAATACATAACAAGATTGCTGGCGCATATCTTTGCCCTACGTCGTGACGGCTGAAAAGGAGAGGAGGCGGAGGGGGGGGAAAGAAAGAAAACCCCACCCACCCCCCCAACTGAACAGACGACATCACTCATATTCATATAATAATAATAATAATAATAAAAACATTGCGAGGCGTAACTGCTGGGTTGTAACAATGTATGTTATACGGTTTCTAGTGATGACACCATCTATAAAAATTTATTTGATGGAATCAAACTGAATTACAATGCACTACAACTTAACAATGTTAAGCCAACCCCCAAATCAATCAATACATAACAAGATTGCTGGCGCATATCTTTGCCCTACGTCGTGACGGCTGAAAAGGAGAGGAGGAGAGGGAGGGGGGAAATAAAGAAAATCCCACCCACCGACCCCAACTGAACAGACGACATCACTCATATTCATATAATAATAATAATAATATAAAAAATCATTGCGAGGCGTAACTGCTGGGTTGTAACAATGTATGTTATACGGTTTCTAGTGATGACACCATCTATAAAAATTTATTTTAAAAAAAACTACTGGTACAAAAAACATTTTGTAGAGAAGATATTAACTTATTATTGAATATAATAGTAAATAACTATGAATAAAGTGCTTTACTAAAGTGTGGATATACCATTTTTGGATCTGCGCTGCCAAATGGCGAGTTTCATGAATACGCGACTAGAAATCGTTTAGCTCTAAGGTCGGACAAGCATCGCCTTGCCCTACACCAGAAAAGTATTCACAATACCGGGATAATTTTATACAACAGCCTTCCTTCCGCCAGAGGTTAAAAATAGTACCTACAAAAGCTTCGTGGTGAAGCAGAGTAAAACTATTCTTTTAAATGGCGCGTTTTACTCTGTGGTACAGGGATTTTCTTAATCGTCCTTCTAGTATTTAAATCAAGGTTCCTGCTGCTGCAAGTGTTGAATGAGCTGCCTTATAAAATAGCACATCACATATCTTAAAATTTCTATTCAGTTTTTTCTGCTCTTTTGTTTGTTTGTTTCATGTATTGCCTGGAGCTACGACAGAGGGAAGGACAGTTTCCTGGTCCAAGTAGTTAAAACTCCATTGCGTGTTCCTCAGTGTGTGTGTGTGTGCTTGTTTGTGTTTCCCAGTGTGTGTCCCTGTGTTGTGTTTATATTGACTTTTGTCTACATACATTTTCTTTTATTAATTTATTTTAAGTTTATTTGTCTTTAATTATGTACTTTATTTTGTTCATTTTTAATTTTTAATGTATGACGTATCTATCCTATTTCCTCAATCGAGGATTAATGGAAACAACAATAAATCTAAATCTAAATCAAGCTGAACATCAATCAAGAAAATTTATTGGTTGTTGAGGAACATAGACCCGATATTTAAATCGTTAGAGCTGATACCAAAACAATAAAAAATAAAATAATCTTGTTTATGTAGGTCAACAACTATGACACTTTTGGACACGTTCCCTTTTTTGATCGTGTTGAGCTCACAGCGAAGGAAGCAAGCAAGGAAGCTACTTGAGGACTGACTGTGCCTGGGTCCATCAGTTGGCAGCTGCAGTGGGGGTCAGAGTTGGGACGACAAAGGGAGCCTCTAGTGGCAATCACAGAGGTTATTACCGGAGGCTCTGTTAATTGTCCGGCTCTGGAAATTACGATGCTCCGAATTAATGGAATATAGGGAGGGTCGGGGTCGGGGTCGGGTCTGGCGTAATCCAGGAGAGACACAGACACACACACACACACACACACACACACGCTGCTTGTTCACATGAAACCTCAAGACGTTGCCGAAACGTTTAAATAATCTCGCGTTATCCTGGTGGCGTGTCAACGGTACAAGAGGTGCCATTGACATTTAATAATAACGGTAACTCAGGGGAGGGGAAGAGAGAGTTCTACTGCAGTTGAACAGATTTTTCCATTCTATTTAGAAAATATATATATCTAAGAATGGCTGGAACTGAAGGAACGTTAAAGACAATAAACTTATCCCTATCTTCTTGCACCTCTTCAGGTATATATATATGTATCTTTTTTAATAATTTCCTTCACAAGGCTTTCTTCCCTAAATAATTTTAATATAAAGGAAAAATTTAGGAGGAGCAAATTTATAGCCAATGATCCATCTTCTTTCAGTGGACTCGGAAGTATAAGTAAATAGATTAATTTTTTGTCTATTTTGGAATAAATCATTATAAAATTAAATTTTGATCACGTTACCATGTTACTACTATACTGTATAAGATTTATATTTATTGTTGTTTCCATTAATCCTGGATTGAGGAAATAGGGATGAGATACGTCACACACACATTAAAAAATTATAAATGAACACAAAATAAAAGTACGTAATTAAAGACAAATAAACTTAAAAAATAAATTAGTAAAAGAAAATAGTGTATATATATAGAGAAAAGTCAATATAAACAAAACACACACACCACACACACTGGGAAACAAAACAACGCCACCACAACAGTGAGGAACACCGCACTGGAGTTTTGAACCACTACTTGGACAGGAAACTGTCCTTGCTCCAGCAGCAGCGCCATATATGAAAACAACAAACAAAAGAGCAGAAAAAAACTGAATAGAAATTTTAAAGATATGTGATGTGCTATTTTATAAGGTTGGCACAGAAAGCAGCTCAATCAACACTTGCTGCAGCAGCAGCAGGACACTTGGACTTAAATACTAGAAGGACGAAGGATTAAGAAATCCTGTACCGAGTAAAACGGGCCATTTAAAAGATAGTTTTAATTTGCATTCACCACCGAAGATTTTGTAAAAAGGAACCAAAATTTATGGAAAATATAAAAAAAACTCTTTTTAAATGGGAACATTTGGAGTGGGAGAAACATCTGGTGAATAAATTGAAGTAACTTTACAATCTAGAATGTGTTTATCGTCTTAAGGTTTGTTTATCGGAACGGGTCTCAAAAATTTTTTGTGGCTGGGCAACACGGGCGAAGGCTTCGTTGACCGAAATGGCGCACACACACAGGCGCGGATGGTTAAATTCACAATTCCTGGGAGGGCGGAGAGAAATTTTTTTGTGGCGTATCCTCCATAGAAGATGAGACGAGATCAGGGGGAGCGGAGGATTTTGATAACTACTTGTACATCCCACTGTTAACTGCACTGAGATGTTTATTATTTCAATTTCAGGAGGAGAAGGGAAAAAATATACTGTCAGCATTCTTAGGCTAGGTATTGTAATTTTTTTTTAAAAAAACATTCTTATTTGTTGAAATTGGGACAACCGAGTTTGGGCTCGCAATTTTAATTGAAGCAGAGTCTTATTAAATTTAATTCAGAGCACCAATATTTTTTTTAAAATTTTTACTGTATAACTGCTTCAAGAAATATATATTTTTTTAAAAAAAATGTATGGATGAATGAATGAAAGAATGAGTGATTTTTTTTAATTTTTGCTGAATTGATTGAAAAAAAACAACCCCTCGGATTTAATAATTCACACAATTATATAAAACTAAAAGAATTATAGTTAATTTGAATGGAATTTTTATTAATTTTATTTCCCGGTGAAAATATGGTGGTTTACGCCATAGTCTTCTAAATAATGTAAAACAATTAAATTAATTAATTATAAAATTTAATAATATTACAAAACCTAATATAAATGATTCTTTTTCTTTTACACAGATATAATAGAAAATTTAGTTGCAACATTCTTTTTTTTTTAAAAAAAAATCCAAAAATATAACGTACGTACTTTCAGTTGTCAATTTGATAATTTTGACTGTAATATATATTTTTTCTGTTCGATAAATGATTCAAAAATTAATAAAAACAATTTATGACGACACTGCTTGTGATCAAATCAAAAAAGGGAAAAACACACAATTTAACTACCAAAATTAACCTTTCCTTTGGTATATTAATTATAACATGATGAAATGTTGGTAATTTTCTGTTTGATAAATTATTAAAAATTTTAAAAAAACAATTTATGACGACACTACTTGTGATCAAATCAAAAAGGAAACACAATTTAACTACCGAAATTAACCCTATTCACAGTTTGGTATATTAATTATAACATGATGAAATGTTGATAATTTTCTGTTTGATAAATGATTAAAAATTAAAAAAAAACAATTTATGACGACACTTGTGATCAAATCAAAAAGGAAACACAATTTAACTACCGAAATTAACCCTATTCACAGTTTGGTATATTAATTATAACATGATGAAATGTTGAATGGATCCATGTGTTGATAATTTTCTGTTTGATAAATGATTAAAAATTAATAAAAACAATTTATGACGACACTGCTTGTGATCAAATCAAAAGGAAACACACAATTTAACTACCGAAATTAACCCTAGTCACAGTTTGTAATATTAATTATAACATGATGAAATGTTGATAATTTTCTGTTTGATAAATGATTAAAAATTAAAAAAAAAACAATTTATGACGACACTGCTTGTGATCAAATCAAAAGGAAAAACACACAATTTAACTACCAAAATTAACCTTTTCACAGTTTGGTATATTAATTATAACATGATGAAATGTTGATAATTTTCTGTTTGATAAATGATTAAAAATTAATAAAAACAATTTATGACGACACTTGTGATCAAATCAAAAGGAAATACACAATTTAACTACCGAAATTAACCTTTCCACAGTTTGGTATATTAATTATAACATGATGAAATGTTGAATGGATCTATATGTTGATAATTTTCTGTTTGATAAATGATTAAAAATTAAAAAAAAACAATTTATGACGACACTTGTGATCAAATCAAAAGGAAAAACACAATTTAACTACCGAAATTAACCCTATTCACAGTTTGGTATATTAATTATAACATGATGAAATGTTGAATGGATCTATGTGTTGATAATTTTCTGTTTGATAAATGATTAAAAATTAAAAAAAAACAATTTATGACGACACTTGTGATCAAATCAAAAAGGAAACACACAATTTAACTACCAAAATTAACCCTACTCACAGTTTGGTATATTTATTATAACATGATGAAATGTTGATGATCATATGTGATAATTCTGTTTGATAAATGATTAAAAATTAAAAAAAAACAATTTATGACGACACTGCTTGTGATCAAATCAAAAAGGAAACACAATTTAACTACCGAAATTAACCTTTTCACAGTTTGGTATATTAATTATAACATGATGAAATGTTGAATGGATCCATGTGTTGATAATTTTCTGTTTGATAAATGATTAAAAATTAATAAAAACAATTTATGACGACACTTGTGATTAAATCAAAAAAAAACATAATTTAACTACCAAAATTAACCCTACTCACAGTTTGGTATATTTATTATAACATGATGAAATGTTGATAATTTTCTGTTTGATAAATGATTCAAAAATTAATAAAAACAATTTATGACGACACTGCTTGTGATCAAATCAAAAGGAAATACACAATTTAACTACCGAAATTAACCCTATTCAGAGTTTGGTATATTAATTATAACATGATGAAATGTTGATAATTTTCTGTTCGATAAATGATTAAAAATTAAAAAAAAAACAATTTATGACGACACTTGTGATCAAATCAAAAAGGAAACACAATTTAACTACCGAAATTAACCCTATTCAGAGTTTGGTATATTAATTATAACATGATGAAATGTTGAATGGATCCATGTGTTGATAATTTTCTGTTTGATAAATGATTAAAAATTTAAAAAAAAACAATTTATGACGACACTTGTAATAAAATCAAAAGGAAACATAATTTAACTACCAAAATTAACCTTTCCACAGTTTGGTATATTAATTATAACATGATGAAATGTTGAATGGATCTATGTGTTGATAATTTTCTGTTTGATAAATGATTAAAAATTAAAAAAAAACAATTTATGACGACACTTGTGATCAAATCAAAAAGGAAACACAATTTAACTACCGAAATTAACCCTATTCAGAGTTTGGTATATTAATTATAACATAATGAAATGTTGATAATTTTCTGTTTGATAAATGATTAAAAATTAAAAAAAAACAATTTATGACGACACTTGTGATCAAATCAAAAGGAAATACACAATTTAACTACCGAAATTAACCTTTCCACAGTTTGGTATATTAATTATAACATGATGAAATGTTGATAATTTTCTGTTTGATAAATGATTAAAAATTAAAAAAAAACAATTTATGACGACACTTGTGATCAAATCAAAGGAAAAACACAATTTAACTACCAAAATTAACCCTATTCAGAGTTTGGTATATTAATTATAACATGATGAAATGTTGAATGGATCCATGTGGTGGTCTAAATATGTGTGTGTGTGTGTGGCTCTTCTGCCTTTGATGATCGGAGGTTTACGCAGAAGGAACAGGTGCAAATTCCGGTCTGTTTCGTCGGTCGAGGACGGATATTTTTATAAAATATGGAGTCGCGTGACGCGCGCGCGCCAAATGATGGAGAACAGGGATAACAAAGTTTCCATATCGGAAAACGATTTTCATCCGGGGCGCATCAAAGCTAATATTAATATTAAATGCCATATTATTCGCCTGTGAAAAAGAAAAAAAAAAGAGGAAGCAGCACCACTCGAAATTCAATCTACTTATGCTCCACGCGGCCAGAAATGAGCTCACTACTTTATTTTTACTTCTTCTTATCCTTCTTTCTCTCTCTCTCTCTCTCTCTCTCTCTCTCTCTCTCTCTCTCTCTCTCTCATATACTCGGCCAAATATTATCCAGTTGTTTGTTGTGTCGCGTTTAAATTTGCTTCGCTTTGAACCAAGGAACGTTTCAAAGTACCACGTATTTAGATCAAATCTCGATTATTATTATTATTATTAGGGTTGATTTAGATTTATTGTTGTTTTCCATTAATCCTCGATTGAGGAAATAGGGATGAGATACGTCATACATTTAAAAATTGAAAATGAACACAAAATAAAGTACATGATTAAAGACAAATAATCTTAAAATAAATTAATAAAAGAAAAAATGTATATATATAGACAAAAGTCAATATAAACACAACACACAGGGACACACACACACACTGACTGGGGAAAACACAAACAAGCACACACACACGAACACTGAGAAACACTGCAATGGAGGAGTTTTGAACCACTACTTGGACCAGGAAGGAAACTGTCCTTGCTCCAGCAGCAGCAGCGCCATACATGAAACAAACAAACAAACAAACTAAAGAGCAGAAAAAAAAACTGAATAGAAATTTTAAAGATATGTGGTGATGTGTGCTATTTTACAAGGTTGGCAGCAACTGCAGCAGCTCATTTAACACTGTTTGCAGCAGCAGCAGCAGGAACCACCTTCATTTTAAATACTAGAAGGAGGACGATTAAGAAAATCCCTGTACCACAGAGTAAAACAGCAGCAGCAGCAGCGCCGCCATTTTAAAAAAGAATAGTTTTACTCTGCTTCACCACGAAGCTTTTGTAGGAACTATTTTTTTAACCTCTGGGCGGGCGGAAGGAAGGAAGGCTGTTGTATAAAATTATCCCCCCGGGGGTGTGTATTGTGAATACTTTTCTGGTGTAGAGAGAGAGAGAACAAGGGCGATGCTTGTCCGACCTTAGAGCTGAACGATTTCTAGTCGCGTATTCATGAAACTCGCCATTTGTTTGAAACAAATTAGTGTTTCCTCTTTACAAACTTTAATATTTCATAAATATATATATACACGGGCTTGGGTAAAGTAAGTATTTGCAAAGTTTTGAAGAAAAGGTTTTCGCAGCAACTCCTTTGATCTAGAATTCGTGCTAGAAAGTAGTAGTATTCTTTCTAATTGCAACGTTTTTGCAACTTAAATATTTCATTAGCCCATGGAGCAGTTAGAAGAAGACGCCCCCCATACATAGGGCTCATAATTGAATGAAAATACCCGGAGTAAACCATTAAACGTGTTGCATCATTAGTTGTGAACTTAGTTTTCCGGCAAGCAGATCTTCCTCCTCTCCCATAGTTGGTCATTCCACATTAATTGACGAGTTAGTCAAGGAGTTTAGGAATGTAAGGGGTTTACCGATTGTTTATAGACTGTAACTATTAAAAAAAGTTTAATTTGTATTAACAAAACTTAAAATGAAAATATTTAAATTAATCTAACAATATTATAAATCATATACGAAGCATGGCTGAAAGGTAGAAACAGAAAAAGAATTTTTTTATATTTTATTTCGGTCAGAAAAATAATAATAAAAAAAAACGTATGGCCAGAAGTCTGAAACGGAAGATTTTTTTTTGCGCATCAAGACGTTTCGTCCCCTAAATTTCGAAGCAGTTAAATTTAACAGCACTGCAATTTATTGTAGAAAACCTGATTCTATGAACGTTATCTATGACCCATTACAAGTGGGGTGTAAACGTCTTTGCGTTTTTTATTTTAATATCTTTGCTTCTGCACGTCGTTTTTATTGGGCTTCCTAATTTATTTATTTTTATTTTCTTTAAAAGGAAAACAACTTGTAAATATCTCAATTATACATATGAAGAAGGGAACAAAGTTGAAATTGGTAGTTTTCTTTACCTGTTTACTGTTGTCGTGTAATTATTATAAACTGATACGAGCATTTCTATATTTTCCAAAGGTAATTGATTGAATATTTCCTCGTGTTGTCGTCGTCTTATTCACTCGCGTTGACGTTGACGCTGAAATGCTTAGCTTAAATTCACCCCCTTTATTGGGGGGGAATCGCAGGTCCTTCCTGGAAAAACCCCCGATTCGTCCTTTTCAAGAGTTAACGAAGTGATATATTTTATAGGAAATTTATGGAATGGAATATAAATTCACGAAATTCCTCTTAATTGAAATATTATGTATGTGAAAATTTTTTTTAAAATAGTTTCTTGGCTTAACTGCTGCGCGCCTTTTACTGGAATTTTATTGGAATTGCAAGTGATTTACGATTTTTGGTCACTAATGGGATGCTGGGCGATCAGCTGTTTACACCCGGGTGGTTGTCGTCGTCCTCCTCCTCCTCTAAATCCTACCGTACGCCAACGTAAAGGCTTTTCCACCTCCGTTAATATTCCGTCGGCCCCCATTCCGGAAGACATGATATATATATGACAGCCTGGGTGGCTAATAAAATTTATAATTATGCGCGCGCACCTTTTGGCGGGAGATCATCGAGATCTGGGACCGACAAATCACCGCGTTATGACGCTTTTACTGAGGCTTCCGAAGGCGTAAGGATCTCACTCAAGTGACCGTCAGTCAGCCTCTGCAAACAAGGACCAAAAAAATATAATACAGTGTCTTCCAGCAGCAGCAACACAGCTTTGCAGCCATCGTGGTAGCTCCGCAGCGTCCTTTAATCCTTGTAACCCAATAGTTTGCTGAAGGACTTCACAAGTTAATGCCGATGGAGAAGGAGGGGGAAAAAAACAACGAAAACGAAACTAAAAATTTCCAATGGTATTGTTGTTTCCTTTATTTATAGAACGTTCAATCGTGACGTAACTTTAAAAATGGGATGAAAAATATGATACGATAAAGTTTTTGTCCCAACGTAATTGTGTAGAAAATATTAAATAAGTAAATTATAAAATTTATTAGAGTATTAGACTAATCATTCCAAACCTTTTTATCCACTTGCACCAAATTGTGCAACAATTTTTTTGTCTCTTAAAATCATTAACTAAGTTATTGATTTTAAATTATAAAATTTATTAGAGTATTAGAGAGTAAGCATTCCACACCCTTTTTATCCATTTGCACCAAATTGTGCAACCATTTATTTTGTCTCTTAAAATCATTGACTAAGTTATTGATTTTAAATTATAAAATTTATTGGCAACCATTTTTTTTCTTTCTTAAAATCATTAAGTAAGTTATCGATTTTAAATTATAAAATTTATTAGAGTATTAGACTAATCATTCCAAACCTTTTTATCCCCTTGCAACAAATTGTGCAACCATTTTTTTTGTCTCTTAAAATCATTAACTAAGATATTGATTTTAGAATAAAAAAAATTATTAGAGTATTAGAGAGTTATCATTCCACACCTTTTTATCCCCTTGCACCAAACTGTGCAACCATTTTTTGTCTCTTAAAATCATTAACTAAGTTATTGATTTTAAATTATAAAATTTATTACAGAGTTAGAATTCCACACCTTTTTATCCACTTGCACCAAATTGTGCAACCAATTTTTTTTCTCTCTTAAAATCATTAACTAAGTTATTGATTTTAAATTATAAAATTTATTGGCAACCATTTTTTTTCTTAAAATCATTAAGTAAGTTATTGATTTTAAATTATAAAATTTATTAGAGTGTAAGAATTCCACACTGGCACCAAATTAGCAGCAATTTTTATCTCTTAAAATCATCAACTAAGTTATTGATTTTAAATTATAAAATTTATTAGACTAATCATTCCACACCTTTTTACCCACTTGCACCAAATTGTGCAACCAATTTTTTTTTTCTCTTAAAATCCTCTCCATTGAAACGGTAAGCTGCAACTATTGGGCTGTTCCAAATTATTATTCCACCTATTCATATTATATACGGGACCGACTCCAACATTTTAAATAAAATAAAATTGCAGTTAGTCAAATGGCAGACCTCTGAAATTTTTCTAATGCACTCTAACGCCCGTGGTATAGATTAGAAACCGAGAGGTCTTCTCCAATAACAGAGAGAGAGAGTTGTTTACTAAATTGGCACACCGATTTATTTATTTTTTTTTAAAAAAAAGAAGAGAATGGAAAAAAAAATTACTGGTCACAAAATCAAAAAATATCTTTTCCAGCAGCAGTGAGTCCAACACACACACACACACTCTTTTTATGTGGTGGAAATTCCAGCAGGTTTGCCAGATCAGATCACGAAAAATCTGTGAACGTGAAACCACCACTTGAAACAAAATTGTTAAAACAAGTTTTTGAAAGACGGTGGGGGGGGAAAAAAGAAATTAGAGGGGGGGCTCTTACTAGTGGAAAAAAAGAAGAAGAAACCATTCCATAAAATGGAAAGGGTAGCTGACGCCATATTATTCAACCCCGGTTGCATGACGTAATAATTTACATGTAAGGGCAGTCCGTTACCGAATGCCGAATCCATATATCGGATTGTTTTATTTAGTCAACTATAAAAATAGAGGAGTTACCATGGCCGTAACAAAGGGGACCCAACACATCAGGTACAATAGATCAAAATCTCATAGACAGACTATATAAGCATATATATTAGTCTATTTACACGATGCTTGGCACTTGAATATGGTTAAATATAACCCAAGGCACCTGACTCCGGTTTAAATATTTTTTTTTTCCAAATTCAAGGTAAATGAATGAATATATTAGTCATTTTTTTCTTCTGTGAATTTTGACAGGCAAATATGGATTGACACCCGAAAAAAAAAACTGGATGATTTTCAAAATGGCGGCGGTGATGCTGAGAAAGTGTGGGAAATAGGATCTTAAAAAAGCATACATTTGTACGTGCTTAATAAATAAAAAATGCGCTCACTTGTAAAGTTTTCCAGAGCAGTATTAATTTAATATGGTTAAATATAACCGAAGGCACTGGACTCTGGTTTTATTATTTTTTTTTTCCAAATTCAAGGTAAATGAATGAATATTAGTCATTTTTCTCTGTGAATTTTGACAGGCAAATATGGATTGACACCCGAAAAAAAAACTGGATGATTTTCAAAATGGCGGCGGTGATGATGCTGCTGAGAAAGTGTGTGTCGGGGGAAAAACCGATCTCAAAAAAGGCATACATTTGTACGTGCGTGCTTAGTAAATAAAATAAAAATAAAAAAATGCGCTCTCACTTGTAAAGTTTTCCAGAGCAGTTTTTTAAAATTTAATTAGCATCCTTTTCGATAATTAATCACAGTAAAAGTTTTCTTGCACAGTAGTTTTCTTCTTTTACATGGCCGGCCGGAAAGCGTAAATATTAATCGCTTTCTGATTTTTTAAGAGATATTTTTTGGGTGATCAAATATGATGTGGTGGTTGGAAGGTAACCAAAAGTTTTCAAGTATACTTGACTTACATAATTAATTATCATTCATGTGCGAATGTGAGTGAGATTAAAAGGGTAATTGATGAAGATAAGTAAGTGGTAAAGCAGCAGCCACACAGGACATGAGACGAGGCAAGGACTTTGCGGACAAGCCGGTTCCATGACCTGTCATTGTGTCACTTAGAATTTCAAATGGCGACTTTTCTAAAGGGCATTCATTCCCTCCCTTTTTGCTAATGACCGGTGGTTTCTTTATTGCCGTCTGTGCTCGTGTTTTCTCAGCTTCCAGACTCCGGTGTTGGCATTTCCATGAGGTTCTCTGTACCAGTTTTTCTTTTTTTATCGCAGTTTGCTGATCTGGTTTTGTTAGCACAGTCAGTCCTTGTTTTGTGCCATTGTTCAAGGTTGCGAGTGTGCGTTTCATTATTTTTCCCAACTGGTTGCGCACAAAAATTTGTACACCGTGTCCGTTACCCGCGTTCCTGGAAAAGCCCCCCCCCCCCACCCCCCCAAAAAAATAAAATCATCGTCGTCGTCGTCGTCTTCCACAAACCATCTTCGGGTTATATTTATTTTCATTCAAGTTTTATTAATTTAGATCAACCCTCTGTCATTACGGTTGCTTCAAGTGTCCAATTTCTTTTTTTTCGGGGGGGGGGGCGAGGGGGGGAAACGATGTTGCGGTGTTTACTCTTTGTTTACACCGCAAATATATTATAGTAACAAGGAATTGTTAAATAGTAAAAAAGGAGTATATTTAATTTGAATATATTCCAGTTAATAATTATGATGCTGATGATGATGATAAAGATCGGAATCGTGGAATTACAAATATAAAGTTTACGAAAGAAATATAACTCAAGTTAAGTTTGAAGGAAAGAATATAAATTTACGAATAAAAATGTATTTATTACCAAATTGGGCTCAGTCGGTAAAGCAAAAAAAATAAAAAAAGAATCTATGCAGCTCCTAAACGGCGGCTGCTGCTCCCCTCCGGGGTGGAAACGCCACGGCGGCGGCTGGGGGAGACGAACGATATTATAAGAGAAATAAAAACCACAAACGCCAATCAACGAGAATGGTTTAATTTTGGAAAAGCCGGGGGTAAAAAAAAATGTCCGTTACCAGATGTTAACAAGGGCCTGGTGGTGACGTCATCGTTCTTGGTTTGCCGTTGCTGCTGCCGCCGGAGGTTCCTTTGCTGGATCACCTCGTCTCCATCCTCTAGCGTCTCTTCTTCTTCAGGTTAAATCCCCATCAAATGTTATCTTTTTTGTTTTCCGTACTCCCCATCGAATGAATCTTCTTTCTCGAAACGTGCAGAATTTAAACTTTTACGCATGTTGTTTTCCTCAGCCACTGCTCGCTCTCTCGCTCTCTCTCTCTCTCTCTCTCTCTCTCTCTACTCTCTCTCTCTCATCCCCGTCTTCCTCAGGACAGCTCCAGGGGACCAACTGTCCAAATCTAATGCACTCCAGGCGAAAAATAATGTTGTAAACGGCGACGTTTCCCGCCTACTCGGCCCTTGACCCAAAACCACCCTCGATTTTCGTCCTGCTGTACGCGAATACCAAAAAAAACTAAATTATTTTTTTGGCCGTCTTTTTATTTATTGCAAATATCTAAGTCAGAAAACTATGACGTAATTAAATTGAATACTTTAATTTTTCATAGATCCACTCGAGAAACAAAGTTTAAGGGTGTAGATACATATTTTTAGAAATGGAATTATTATTTACTATGTGAGAATAATGTATGGCAATAGGATTAACAACCTGCTTCACTTTTTTACTTCTCGTCAAATTAAATGTTAAACTCTTACAAAATATACGTGAGACATTTATAGATATTCTGAAGAAACTCAAGACAGGATTTTAAAAAAAAACTTATGGAAGAAGCCGGGCGACACGGGCAGGTACCACCACAATTATAACTTAAAAAATCTCTCTCCAGCCCCGCTAATGACGTAATGGTTTCCTAATGGAAGCGAAATAGATAAATGTTGCCAAGTCGCCTCAGTTCCACCTACAAACTCCCCCCCCCCCTCCTGCAACGCGTGGAAAAAATTTTTTCTTAGGCCCAAGGAAGATTTTTCAAGGTTAAATCGGCTTCGATTGATTTTTTTTTTGAGTAATAGCAGTAAAGGCTCCAAAGCTAGAAGAATTCCCCAAGGAAGGAAGCGCTTTACGATTCCCCACCCCTTGGAACATCACGACTCCTTCCACCTTAAAGCCCGTCGTAAAACTCAACAGGATGAATGATCTCTCTCTCTCTTTCTCTCTGTCTCTCTCTCTTTCTCTCTGTCTCTCTCTCTTTCTCTCTCTCTTTCTCTCTTTCTCTCTGTTTCTCTCTTTCTCTCTCTCTTTCTCTCTCTCTCTCTTTCTCTCTCTCTTTCTCTCTCTTTCTGTCTTTCTCTCTTTCTCTCTCTTTCTCTCTTTCTGTCTTTCTCTCTCTCTCTCTCTCTCTCTCTTTTTCTCTCTCTCCAGTAATTCCCATAATGCCCAAAATGCGTAAAGGGAAACGAACGATTCTCATAATTATTTTTAAACGATACTAATTGAGGGTTTTCGTTTACTGCGAATTGTACTGACACTTCTTTACTCACTCGGATAACGTGTTTAACGCAGCTATTCAGCCGCCAACTCGGCGCCGGGGTAGCGGGGGGTGGGAGAGAGAGAGAAAAAAAACAACCCCCCAAACCTCTTTATTCCTGGCCAGCAACGTGCTCTTGTTTAAAAAAAATTATTATTTTTATTTAATCTGGAATTAGAGATAAATTGGAATTAAATTTGGGCAGGGTTCTACTTCGCTACAAATACTGAAAGTAGCCCTTGTTTCTTTTTTTTTGCACAGTTTTAATAACTTTTATGGAGTATCGGTAAAGTGCAATTCGTAAAGAAATTTTATTGGAAAATTATCAGGTTTTTTACAAATTGCCGAAATGAAAATAGAGATCACTAGAGGTCTGGCGAATAGCTTGTTTAAGACATTGCTGATTTTGTTTTTCTTTGCCTTGCAACATGTTTACTCGACATCATCTCTCTGTGTGGAGATATCTTGCTGTATGAACAAACAGAAACGTCGCTAGTAGCACCTTGTAGGAAGTTCCGAGAATGGAACCCTGTGGGTCTCCCGCTGAGATGGAGAAGATAGGTAAGGTTAGGTTAGGTGTGTGACGCGCTGTTTGCTGTGTTGTTATCGCAGTCCTGACTGACTGACGTCAAAGCAGCTCTGCTCTGCTCTGCTCTGCCAGGACAAGCTCGGAATTATCTCTTGTCAGCCTGCAGCTGTCGAAGCCTCAATACGTCAATACTGTAAAGGCCCAGAGCCGCTGGCTGTTACGACCTTTTCACAACTTGTGATCAAAACATTTGAAAAAACAATACAACACCACGGGCTAAAAAAAATTTTAATCCTCACCTCTCCAAAAAAAAAATTGAGTAAATGAAATGAAAATTTGGATCATGGACACCCCAACAGTGTGTGTGTGTGTCGTGGTTTTTTTATTATTATTTATAAATATATATATATTAAATATTAGTTATGTTTAGATGCGTGGTGGGCGCCAATAAATATCTACTTTGAAATTTTAACAGTTTTTATCCTTAATAAAACTAAAAAAAATTACAATGTTATTTAAATTTAATGAATTTAATTTTTCCTAGCTCAGCCTTCATTATAAATTATATTACAAGAGACTTGGTAAATACAATTTCTACTTTCCCTCAGGGTGTTTGTACACACATAGCAGAGCGAGATTATTGCCTTGGTTCCCTACTTTCCAAGTTTCTTTCTTGACCGTCAGTCCTGGCAGCATAGAGGCAGGCAGCAAGCCTCAAAATTTTGGTGTAGTTTCCTTGTTTTGTCCTTGCAGCCCAGGCCGCTTCTCCTCTTAGCCCTGAAGTCAGTCAGTCCTCTCACCTCCGACTCTACTTTTCTGTATCTCCCTTGGCGAGGTCCTTTCTACCTCAAACGTGGTTCGTCTCCCTGCTTGTTCTTTCTATTTTTTTTTCCCCAGGTCCTCCAATTGGGGGTTGGTTGGCGGCGTTCCTACCACCCTTTCCCTTCCTCTTCAAAAATTCAAATTTTGGGAGAGGGGGCCCACACCTAGCAATCCTGGGGGAACAGTTTTTTTTTCGGTGAGACGCTTCTCCTCTTAGCCCTGAAGTCAGTCCTCTCACCTCCGACTCTACTTTTCTGTATCTCCCTTGGCGAGGTCCTTTCTACCTCAAACGTGGTTCGTCTCCCTGCTTGCTCTTTCTATTTTTTTTTCCCCAGGTCCTCCAGTTGGGGGTTGGTTGGCGGCGTTCCTATCCTTCCCCTTCCTCTCCAAAAACTTAAATTTTGGGGGAGGGGGGGCACACCACTAGCAATCCTGGGGGAACTGGGGTGGTTTTTTTTTTCTCGGTGAGACGCAAATACCTTTGAGACAAAGACTGCAACCCCCGTCAGGCTACAAATTATTGTTAAGCTTGTCTGTCTTGTCTGTTTTTCTCCACGGAATGTTGCCTGCCTGTCTGCCTTGCTAATACCTCAGGACTCTTCTCTCTACAGAATTTTACACAAAATGTTAACTTAATTTATCTGAAAAATTTTATACGCGTTACAAGTGTGTGAATCAATGTAAACGGCAAACGTCAGGTACTTTGTGATTCTAAACGACGACGCTAGGGGCTGAAACGTTATCGGCAACATGGTGAAAAAAAAAAAATACCATTTGTTCCTCGGAATCAGATTCACTTTTTTTTTTGACATAAAAAAAAATTTCACGTTAATACGAGGCATTGTTCAGAAATTAAGTGAACTAGATTTTTATATTTCCTTAGTATCGTATTTGAGAAGTTAACGACAGTATATTAATGATTCACTTGTTGGCTATTGTTGGCTATGTCTCAAAAGAAGCCGACAACAGAGGAGTAACTTCACGTTGCGATACTTTATACCGAAATTTTTTAAAAAAAACCTAGACAGTTCTTAGGACATTGTGTACCGGAGAAAGAAACGGGATACGAGGTGATGGCGAGAGGATATTGAAGGAGAGTGGGGTGGACAGTTTTCCGGTGATACAAAGGAGGTGGAGAGAGGAGATTGAAGGAGAGTGGTGGACAGATTTCTGGAGGTACAAAGGAGGTGAAGAAAGGATATTGAAGGAGAGTGGTGGACAGATTTCCGGTGATACAAAGGAGGTGGAGAGAGGAGGATATTGAAGGAGAATGTGGTGGACAGATTTCCGGTGATCCAAAGGAGGTGGAGAGAGGAGGATATTGAAGGAGAATGTGGTGGACAGATTTCCGGTGATCCAAAGGAGGTGGAGAGAGGAGGATATTGAAGGAGAGTGGTGGACAGATTTCCGGTGATACAAAGGAGGTGGAGAGAGGAGATTGAAGGAGAGTGGTGGACCATGCTTTTGATCGGTCCAGGAAGCAGGGAAGAAGGGTCTTAACAAACTCAGGGTCGTCAACGAACGAAAAAAAAAATCTGCTTGCTTGCTACACGTGGGTCAACACCCAAAACCATTAACACCCCCTGAGATCTTTAATACAATCCCATTTTAATTAATTATTTTTGTACATAATATATATATATATACACGCACGACCCATATATTAAAATTATTGTGTTTACAATTAATAAATGTATATATTTAAACCCAATTATTAATTTCATTAATTAATATTCCCCCTCCCCCCTCCCCCCCCCCAATTCGCCGCACATGAAATTCGTAGTGTGTGCCTCTGTCTGACGTATCAATCATCCATCCCCCGCTTCAACGTCGTAATTAATGTCGGACCTCAATCGTCGTCGGCCATCTTCCTTGACGACGCACTTGTTGCATTTTGATGTTGCCGGGGAATTGCTCCGGCACCGACCTCGCGGAACCTGTTCAACAATATATATAAAACACACTTGTTGACGGAACGTTGACTTTTTTTTAAAAAAAAAAGAAGCGAAAGTTAATCAGCTGCCAGGGAAAATTGAGATGAAATTTCAACTTGCAAGTTTGATTGATTCCCTTGTGCGACACAGAGAAGACGAAGACGACGACGACGTTGATAAGTGAGAAATCGCTTTCAATGGCCGCAGTTTGCAATTTATAACGCAGGGTGGAGCGCAAATCGTAAATCATAATAAACGTATCGCCGCCGCACCAAGCGTGTCGTGTCATGTGAATTTAACCACGGGATACAAGTTTACAGATCAATCGAGCGGGGGGAAAATATATTTAATCAGTATTGAAATAAAGGGGGGGGGAAAGACATCGTTTTCGTCTTAAAATCCTAATAATGTACAGGATGGTCGCTCACCCTGAAGGCATAAAATGTCTTGCAGCAGGCTGAGAAAAAAAAAATGAACTTCTTTGGATCGTCGATACGATGTATATATACATATATAAATTGATAAACTGGTCTTATTTCTCGCTTTATGGTCCAGGTGTATGTCAGCCTCTGCAGTCCCTTTGTTTTAGATTCCGAGCCGCCAAGACGGCGCGCGGAAAAAACACCTCACCCTCTTATTCTTCCTTCCTCCTGGCAAACGACTTGCTAATGCCGGAATATTTGTTATTTAAGTTTCCGTAAATAATAATAAATAAAATAAAATTGGATTATTACGCGTTCCTATATCATTCATTCCCATCATCATTCATCTATTGTTGCAGCAGGCTGAGAAAAAAAAATGAACTTATTTGGATCGTCGATACGATGTATATATATATATATATATATATAAATTGATAAACTGGTCTTATTTCTCGCGCCAGGTTAAAATTTAAAAAAAAATTATTATTTTGCTAATATGAAAATAAAAAGAAAACTATCGAGTTTTGGGGGGGTTGAAACCCCGGTGTAACGCGAGTCGTCGCTTTCTTTCAATATGTGTGTCTTGAGCAGCTTTATGGTCCATCCAGCCAGCCTCTGCAGTCCCTTTGTTTTAGATTCCGAGCCGCCAAGACGGCGCGCGGAAAAAACACCCTCTTCTTCCTGGCCAGCGACTTGCTCATGCCGGAATATTTGTTATTTAAGTTTCCGTAAATAATAATAAATAAAATAAAATTGGATTATTACGCGTTCGTATATCATTCATTCCCATCATCATTCATCTATTGTTGCAGCAGGCTGAGAAAAAAAATGAACTTCTTTGGATCGTCGATACGATGTATACATATATATATATATATATAAATTGATAAACTGGTCTTATTTCTCGCGCCAGATTAAAATTTAAAAAAAAATAGCATTTGCTAATATGAAAATAAAAAGAAAACTATCGAGGTTTGGGGGGGTTGAAACCCCAGTGTAATGCGAGTCGTCGCTTTCTTTCAATATGTGTGTCTCTGAGCAGCTTTATGGTCCAGGTGTAAGTCAGCCAGCGAGCCTCTGCAGTCCCTTTGTTTTAGATTCCGAGCCGCCAAGACGGCGCGCGGAAAAAACACCTCACCCCCCCTTCTTCTTTCTTCTTTCTTCTTTCTCCTTCCTGGCCAGCGACTCGCTCATGCCGGAATATTTGTTATTTAAGTTTCCGTAAATAATAATAAATAAAATAAAATTGGATTATTACGCGTTCCTATATCATTCATTCCCATCATCATTCATCTATTGTTGCAGCAGGCTGAGAAAGAAATTGAACTTATTTGGATCGTCGATACGATGTGTATATACATACATACATACATATAGAAATTGATAAACTGGTCTTATTTCTCGCGCCAGGTTAAAATTTAAAAAAAAATAGTATTTGCTAATATGAAAATAAAAAGGAAACTATCGAGTTTTTGGGGGGGTTGAAACCCCAGTGTAACGCGAGTCGTCGCTTTCTTTCAATATGTGTGTGTCTCTTGAGCAGCTTTATGGTCCATCCAGGTGTAAGTCAGCCAGCCAGCCTTCCAGCCTCCGCAATCCCTTTGTTTTAGATTCCGAGCCGACAAGACGGCGCGCGGAAAAAACACACCAACCCCACCCTCTTCCTCCTTCCTGGCCAGCGACTCGCTCATGCCGGAATATTTTGTTATTTAAGTTTCCGTAAATAATAATAAATAAAATAAAATTGGATTATTACGCGTTTCTATATCATTCATTCCCATCATCATTCATCTATTGTTGCAGCAGGCTGAGAAAAAAAAATGAACTTCTTTGGATCGTCGATACGATGTATATATATATATACGTATACATATATAAAAATTGATAAACTGGTCTTATTTCTCGCGCCAGGTAAAATTTAAAAAAAAAATTAGCATTTGCTAATATGAAAATAAAAAGAAAACTATCGAGTTTTGGGGGGGTTGAAACCCCGGTGTAACGCGAGTCGTCGCTTTCTTTCAATATGTGTGTCTTGAGCAGCTTTATGGTCCAGCCAGCCAGCCTCTGCAGTCCCTTTGTTTTAGATTCCGAGCCGCCAAGACGGCGCGCGGAAAAAACACACCAACCCCCCCCCCCTTCTTCTTCATTCTTTCCTGGCAAGCGACTTGCTCATGCCGGAATATTTGTTATTTAAGTTTCCATAAATAATAATAAATAAAATAAAATTGGATTATTACGCGTTCGTATATCATTCATTCCCATCATCATTCATCTATTGTTGCAGCAGGCTGAGAAAAAAAAATGAACTTATTTGGATCGTCGATACGATGTGTATATACATACATACATACATATAGAAATTGATAAACTGGTCTTATTTCTCGCGCCAGGTTAAAATTTAAAAAAAAATAGCATTTGCTAATATGAAAATAAAAAGAAAACTATCGAGGATTGGGGGGGTTGAAACCCCGGTGTAACGCGAGTCGCTGCTTTCTTTCATTATTTGTGTCTTGAGCAGCTTTATGGTCCATCCAGGTGTAAGTCAGCCAGCCAGCCTTCCAGCCTCCGCAGTCCCTTTGTTTTAGATTCCGAGCCGACAAGACGGCGCGCGGAAAAAACACCTCAATCCCCACCCTCTTCCTCCTTCCTGGCCAGCGACTCGCTCATGCCGGAATATTTTGTTATTTAAGTTTCCGTAAATAATAATAATAATAATAAAATTGGACGCGGGTTCTCCTACTGCGCTACAGATTATTGCGCAATGGAACTCAAAAAAAAAATAAAATAAAAAAAATTCCCTGATATGACTCAATATTATTTATTGATCGATCTCGGATTATCACCTAATTGTTATTTTTGTTAACCGTTTACAAATTTGAATTACTCTGTACAATATTAAATACGCTGCGTTTTGTTTGCTTGTTTTTCTTTTTCTTTTTATTTTTTTTCCCTACTTTTAGCCTTTCCGCCTTCCTATCTCGCTTGCAATCAGAGCGTTTATCGTGCCTGTGTGTGCATATATGATCTGCTCAGCTTGCGAACACAGTGATCGACGAATATTTCCACCCTACCGTTCATAAAGTGGTAATATGGGTCGTATCTAACCTGATAGCGCGGTTATATCACACACACACACACACACACACGGGAACAAACTGCGCCGAGATCGATACTACACAGACAAAGATGGCCAACTATCGATCACGTTAAGAGGATGTTGAAATTGAGGTCACAATAATTTCCCTCCCCCAAAAACGTCGTCGACAGAAGGGTTCGTGGAACATTAACCTCGTTTTCGGTTATGACAAGTTGCTTCAAGGGGGCTTTCTCTTACCTATTTCATTGAATTATTTACCTTTTTTTATATATAGGTTTTTTAAGTTGATGATTTTAATGGTTACATAATATGTTTTTTA
This sequence comes from Eucriotettix oculatus, assembly GCA_034510155.1. NCBI lineage: Eukaryota > Metazoa > Arthropoda > Insecta > Orthoptera > Tetrigidae > Eucriotettix > Eucriotettix oculatus. Next base: position 78,871,172 of record CM067381.1, read on the forward strand.
ATTAAAAAAATACATTTTTTATGTGATATTATTTCATAATATTATTATTATTATTTATAAATTTTTTTCTGGTTTTATTGATAATGGAATTAAATCAGTTTATTTTATCATGGGTAGTTTTATTTGAGTATATATTTGTTTATTTATTTATTTGTAAATTTTTTTTTGATACAGAAACATTCAGTATTTGACGTAAAAAAAAATAAACAGTGAAAAAATATTATGATGATGATGATGATGATGATGATCTCTCTCTTTAATATTTTCCTTTGTAAAGGTAAAGGCAAATCAGTGGATCATGAGAAATTTTGCAGTCTAAGCAGTTATATTTTAATTAAAGGAATAAAAACGTCTTTGTCGTAACTGCGATCGTTTAAGAAGGTGTTGCGAGGATTGTTTTATTTTTATTTTTTATTTTTTAAGATGCAATATGGAAATAGAATTGAAAATTATGAGCACGTAATAATAACGCTTATTATATAACAAACATCTTGTCAGAGGAACGCTAAGCAGAACTCGTCGAGAATGTTTAAGCGTACGAGTTTGCTGGACTTGTAGGAAGTACTCATTAGAATGAAGGTTAGAAATAAGGTATATATATATATGTATATAGCTCCACTTCCAAGGCCGCGGAGTCGCTTATCACCTTTATATCAGAGCGTAAAACCTATTCGAGAAAAAATGCTGCTCAGGAATCGAGTGACTATAGTGACTGGGTGCCCGGCATTGCCCGGGTACTTATTCGTAATAGCCCCGATACTGATGTAGGTCAAATAGAATCCTCAGAAAAGTGGATGGCAAAGAAGAAGGGGCCGGAAAAATTCGTACAAATAGGACCTGTGGATGGGCATGGGCATGTGGATGGGATGGGAACGAAAAGGTCAAAGGGCGACTAGGGCTAGGGTGTGGAAGGAAGGGACAGACACGCTACAGACAAGAAGAAGAGAAACAGACAGGCTAGGCTACTACTACACATCATCTGCTACAGAGCCTGCTTTTTGCAGGTCAAAAAAAAAACCACCTTGGCAGGGGGAATCCAGAGATAGAAGGATGAGGAGGAGTGATGATCAACCTGTTTAAATTACAAGCAAAGGAACCCAAAAAAAAAAACAAACAGACAGAGACGTTGGAATAAAATACTCATTCCTAAAATAGGACAATTAATAATGAACTGGTGGAACAACAATCTGCCCCTGCAGGAGTGTTTTAGGGGAACTTCCCTCTAACAGAAACCGAAAAATTTCGACTCAAATCTAAGTTTAGTGTAGTTTAGTGATCAGTGACGTCATCAGTGCTGCACAAATCTCTTAAAAAATATAATACTACAGTGAAATATATTTCCAGAGGTTTTTTTTGTTTTGTTTCTTTTTCTTCGGGCAAAAACAATACTATTCTTTTTTTAAAAAAAATTCATTTCTAATAATATGATTCCACACTTATTTATTTATATTGAATATAATTATACATTCAACTATAGGTTAAGTGTGGTCCTTTACGACCCAGTTTATTAATTATTGTTTAAGTTCTATGTGTATCTGCCACCAGGGGCGGCGGGCATCTGCCACTCCATTTGTAGATTTAATAAATACAAAATGAAATTTTTACTGAATCGAAAAGCAGAGAACAATGTTGTTAGCTTCTTCTATTCTCTCTCTCTCTCTCTCAGGATAGTGAAATGTAAAGAAAATGTACCCGAAAATTTCGACTCAATCTAAGTTTAGTGTAGTGTAGTGATCAGTGACGTCATCAGTGCTGCCAAATCTCTAAAAAAATATACTACTACAGTGAATAATATTTCCAGTTTATTTTTGTTTTGTTTCTTTTTTTCACTCAGGCAAAAACAATACTATTATTCTTTTTTTAAAAAAATATTCATTTCTAATAATAAATATTTAATAAATAAATTAACGCACGCGTGGTGTTCAGTTTGCGACAAAAAGGTCGATACGCGTGTTTTTATTAACAACCCCTGTCTCCCTCCTTAAGGTGATAAACACTGACGGAATTACAAATTTCTAGAGTAAACGAGGAAGGAATTATACTTGAACAAAAACTAACCGTACACGTAACAGTTTATGACGTCACCGACTTTTGACATTGGAGTCACACGCGCGCGCGCAAAGTAGTGGCGGCTGCTGCTTTATTATTTACTTTTCGACACGCTCAATAATAACCTTGGAATACAAATTTTAAAAATATCGAAGGGTTGTTGTAAAAAAAACCCCCAAAGGTAAATTTTTAAATCCTAACAATAATAGACTTTCTATTCCTCTATGAACAGATTACAACGCAGCTTCAGCAAATCAGAATGAAATTTCCAAGTTGTCTAAAACAATATTTTTTTTTTCAGTTAGATATCCAATATACTGGGCGGGTCTAAAATTTTTTAAATTTTACAAAATTTTCAAATTTCCTGGACGACATTTTTTTTTAACGTAGGCTAATTGTTGTTGTTGTTGTTGATAATAATTAAGCTTTACCCAGGAGAATCTTTTCTTTTTTTTCTTTCTTTCTGGCTGTAAAACGAATCAAACATTTAAATCGTACATTTTAATAAAACAACTCGCCATTATTATTATTATTTTTTCTTCTTTCTTCGTCTTCATCATCATCAAGGTGGCTGCACTGCCACGACGACGTACACCTACCTACTTAATAACATCTAAATAACGGAGAACAATTTTTTAATTCAAAAAGTAGTTGCAAGAACGTAAAACGGTGACATGCACAAACAGGCAATTTAGAAGACATTTTTTTTTCCCCGTGATGTTGTTGCATCCATATAATTAAAAAAAAGCAATATATATATATATATTTTTTTAAAAATAAATTTTAAATTTGTAAATATTTAAAAAATAAATTAATTAAACACGCGTGGTGTTCAGTTTGCGACAAAAAGGTCGATTATTAACAACCCCCGTCCCCCCAGCTTAAGATGATAAACACTGACGGAATTACAAGTTTCTAGAGTAAAAGAGGAAGGAATTATACTTGAACAAAAACTAACCGTACACGTAACAGTTTATGACGTCACCGACTTTTGACATTGGAGTCACGCGCGCGCGCGCAAAGTAGTGGCTGCTGCTGCTTTATTATTTACTTTTCGACACGCTCAATAATAATAATAATAATACCTTTGGAATACAAACTTTAAAAAAAATATCGAAGGGTTGTTGTAAAAAAAAACCAAAGGTAAATTTTTAAATCCTAACAATAATAGACTTTCTATTCCTCTATGAACAGATAACAACGCAGCTTCAGCAAATCAGAATGAAATTTACAAGTTGTCTAAAACAATATTTTTTTTTTCAGTTAGATATCCAATATACTGGGCGGGTCTAAAATTTTTTAAATTTTACAAAATTTTTAAAATTATCTGGACGACATTTTTTTTAACGTAGGCTAATTGTTGTTGTTGATAATAATTAAGCTTTACCCAGGAGAATCTTTTTTTTTCTTTCTTTCTGGCTGTAAAACGAATCAAACATTTAAATCGTACATTTTTTTAAAAGAACCCATTATTATTTTTTCTTTCTTCTTCATCATCATCAAGGTGGCTGCACTGCCACGACGTACAGCTACTTTACATCTAAATAACGGAGAACAATTTTTTAATCAAAAAATAGTTGCAAGAACGTAAAACGGTGACATGCACAAACAGGCAATTTAGAAGACATTTTTTTTTCCCCGTGATGTTGTTGCATCCATATAATAAAAAAAAAGCAAAAAATATATATATATTTTTTTAAAAAATAAATTTTAAATTTGTAAATATTTAAAAAATAAATTAATTAAACACGCGTGGTGTTCAGTTTGCGACAAAAAGGTCGATTATTAACAACCCCCCCCTTAATATAATAAACACTGACGGAATTACAAGTTTCTAGAGTAAACGAGGAAGGAATTATACTTGAACAAAAACTAACCGTACACGTAACAGTTTATGACGTCACCGACTACTTTTGACATTGGAGTCACGCGCGCGCGCAAATTTAAAATTTTACAAAATATTCAAATTTCGGACGAATTTTTTTTTTTTAACGTAGGCTTGTTGTTGTTGTTGTTGATAATAATTAAGCTTTACCCAGGAGAATCTTTTTTTTTTCTTCTTCTTTCGACTGTAAAACGAATCAAACGTTTAAATCGTGGCATTTTAAAACTCGCCATTTTTTTTTTTCAAACTTTAAAAATATCAAAAGGGGTTTATTTAGTGGCAATTAAATGTCGGGGATAAGATTTGTAAGAGGTTTGCCGTGTGTGAAGGATAAAGTGTGAATTGGGCGTTGGGAAACGAGTGTTGCGCAGGCATCCTTCCTTTTCAAAGTGAGTGGATGGTGGATGGAGATGATGAATACTCGAAGTAAGTAGCAGAAATTCAAAGATTGTCTGGTTGGACCTTGGGAAGGAAAAGTGAAGAGGGCAGGCAGCGTGGCCTATAATTAGGCGGCAAGCCTTGACCCGCACCTAGCTGGCTGTTGGTTGCCCCAGATCAACACAACACGTGGTGGTCCATGGTCGGTCCAGCAGCTGTACTCAGGCTCGGTTTACCTTTGAATATATATATATATATATATATAATAATTTAATTTTTTTTATTTTATCATTTTATCATTTTTATCATTTAATAAATCTTTCTCTCTTTTTTTCCCCCCCTCGAGCAGTACTGTGATGATGAGTGTAAATAAATAATTTATTTATAACTTGTAACAACATAGTTTTCTGACTTTTTTTTTAAAAAAAAATTTACAACAAATCAAATAAAAAAATTACAAGGTGTAACTATAGACGGCGAGAATTATCGAAGAAGTGAAAATCCTGCGCAAGTATCTCGGCTCAGCTGTGGGTCAAATGGAGGTAATAAGATTGAAGAGGAAATTATTGGGAATGAATTTCCGCAAGGGGAATAGAGCAAATATAAAAATAATAAATTTTTTTTAAAAAAAAAAAATAAAACCCCAAGATTACTCTACCAAAATCTGCCAAAATAAGACTTTACAAAAACCAGAATAAGGCCAATATAGTGATATATGTCGCCTGGGGGAAAGAAAAAAACACAACATTATGGATCCTCCTCAATGAGGCAGAAGTTCAAAAATAAAAAAATTTAAAAAAAAACAACTACTAATGGTTTTTCGAAAGAAATATCGTGAGAAGGATATACGGACCCCGTTAAGGTAACAGAAAATACCTGATAGCCAGTAATTTGATATGTTAATAAAAGCGAATAACGTAATAAATGAAAATCAAAGCCTCCGGAATAATAAGCTGGCTGGTAAAGAAAGTTTACCGTTGGAACCCTTTTTGACATTAAAAACGAGAGGAAGATCTAAAGAAAAAAAAAAGAAAAAAAAGAAATAGATGGAGGGAGGGATGATTTTTTTTTGGCAAGATCTTTAAGAAGATGAACATCAAGAATAGAAACGGAGAAGGCTATGAATAGAAAAAAAAAGTTGGAAGGCTATTATAATAGAGCAGGCCGAGGCGATGAAATATATATCGTTGTAGCGCCTTCTGAGAAGAAGAAGAAGAAGAAAAAGACGGCCAATAAGTCAGCAAATAAATGTATCACCAGCTATTCAAAAAAGCGACGTTTCGTCTCATTTTTTTAGACTTCCTCACAAATGTTACAAAAAAATAAATCACAAGAAATTAAATTAATTTATGTATTAAAAAAAACATTGCTAAATATGTAAGTTTTAAAACATGCTTATATATATATATATAAATTTAAAAATCGTAACATAGAACCCATACTTAATTTCTTGGATTATAATTTTTGTAGCACGCCTGAGGAAGTCTCAAGAAGCAGACGAAACGACGCTTTCTTGAATGATTAGCGATACATTTATTTGCTGACTTGTTGGCCGTATTTTTATTTATTCTATATTTACGATTTAGTTAAATAATTGAAAGAAAAATTATTTTTTTCTATCATTTATTGTGCTGATTATTATTTTAATATATATTTACCCATCTGAATGCCTGGCGTTGCCCGGTACATGAATTTTTTTTTTTTTGGACTAGTATCCTCTTGGTTACATCCCGCGCTGTATCTGGAATCTCTTTTCGACCACTAAACTTTTAATAACGATTTATGTGTGTTGATTAAAAGCACTCCAAATCATAAACTTCAAATAATTTTCCTCGAAACACACTTCATTAATTAAATTTATTATCTCATTTCGTAAAATAGTAACAACTTTACACACGATAAAGCAGCTTCTAGATTCCACTGAATTGTACTGAATCACTACCAAATACGTATTTCGTATTGGCTTCTGAATTCTTCCAATTTTTTTTTTGTATCATTTGCAAATGAGCAAGAAAATATCGAAAATGAAAGCAGCAGCAGCATAATATTGGGTACCAAATTATCTGGTGTTATTGAGGTTCCAAATATCGCTTTCTAATTCTATTTAATTAATATAATTACGTCGTTTCGTCCATCTTTGTGGGCTTCGTCAGAGTAAATTTTCAAGTGGACAAAACTGACGACCTGGTGAGCTCCACAACGAAAATATGAACGAAACGTCGTAATTATATCAACTAATTTGTGATTAAATATTTTGCTGGCAAATTTGTTATATATATATATATATTTATTTATTTATTTATTATACCTGTCAGATAATCGATTTCTGAATAGGTTACACAATCACCTTTCGGGCGACCGTCGAACTAAACCCTAATGATCGCTAAGCGCTTTGTCAGAAATATGCCAAAATATAAATTAACCTCAGCTGGCGCTTAAAAAATTGTATCCATAATGCCTAATTATTTCCCATGAACCTTCTCTTGATGCGACATGAAATAAATTGTCCAGGAAGTTGGAGATAAAACTACGCAAGGTGAAGAGAGGAGGGAAAATAATCTTGTAAAGACACTATCTGAGGGTCCGCACTGGATAGTAGTGTGGGATTCTACCCACTAAAAACACCTCCCTCTTTCCAACGATGATTGTGTGTACTTTCCTGTGCAACCGGCCTCAGACATTTCTCTCTCTCTCTCTCTCTGTCTCCTTTAAACATTATTATTTCTCTCTTTTTCGTAATTTCTTAGTCTTTGAATCACTGCAGAGGCATGTGAGGGTGTTGTGTGTGTGTGTGTGTTGTCGTGTAGCGAGATGGAGTCTTGAGGCTGACGTTGCTTGCATGACATGATAAACACTGAAGTAGCAAGATGAAGCAGAGTGGAAGGTATTGCTCTTTCTTGCGGCTTCTCGAGTCTGCGTTATTACAGCTACACGCTGTTTGTTTTAAGTCATTACGGACGCAGCAGTTAGAAGTTCTTCCCCCCTCTCCCCCCTCCTTTCCCACCAGAAGGGTGATGTATGTTCAGGGCGTCAAATTCCCTATACTCACCGTCGTCATCACTGTCCTTAGCTGTAGTAATAACCACTCTGGTGGGTGTTTAACTTTTTACGACTCTTGAAGCTTAAATACAACGTTTCATGTTGCTTATTGTTTTCCCGAAATCCTGGAAAGTTCCTCTGTGGAACTTTCGTTGGCGATCAGTTTATTCCATTAATAATAATTTTAATTCTTATAAAGCAAGTTTTATTATTCCAAAGACAATGCAGTTATCGGTTTATTGCATTAATAATATAATTATTATTCTTATAAAGCAAGTTTTATTATTCCAAAGACAATGCAGTTATCGGTTTATTGCATTAATAATAATTATTATTATTCTTATAAAGCAAGTTTTATTATTCCAAAGACAATGCAGTTATCGGTTTATTCCATTAATAATAATTATTATTATTCTTATAAAGCAAGTTTTATTATTCCAAAGACAATGCAGTTATCGGTTTATTGCATTAATAATAATTATTATTATTCTTATAAAGCAAGTTTTATTATCCCAAAGACAATGGCAGTTATTGGTTTATTGCATTAATAATATAATTATAATTCTTATAAAGCAAGTTTTATTATTATTCCAAAGACAATGCAGTTATCGGTTTATTGCATTAATAATAATTATTATTCTTATAAAGCAAGTTTTATTATTCCAAAGACAATGCAGTTATCGGTTTATTGCATTAATAATAATTATTATTATTCTTATAAAGCAAGTTTTATTATTCCAAAGACAATGCAGTTATCGGTTTATTCCATTAATAATAATAATTATTATTCTTATAAAGCAAGTTTTATTATTCCAAAGACAATGCAGTTATCGGTTTATTGCATTAATAATAATTATTATTATTCTTATAAAGCAAGTTTTATTATTCCAAAGACAATGGTAGTTATCGGTTTATTGCATTAATAATAATTATTATTATTCTTATAAAGCAAGTTTTATTATTCCAAAGACAATGCAGTTATCGGTTTATTCCATTAATAATTATAATTATTATTCTTATAAAGCAAGTTTTATTATTCCAAAGACAATGCAGTTATCGGTTTATTGCATTAATAATAATTATTATTATTCTTATAAAGCAAGTTTTATTATTCCAAAGACAATGCAGTTATCGGTTTATTGCATTAATAATATAATTATAATTCTTATAAAGCAAGTTTTATTATCCCAAAGACAATGGTAGTTATCGGTTTATTGCATTAATAATATAATTATTATTCTTATAAAGCAAGTTTTATTATTCCAAAGACAATGCAGTTATCGGTTTATTGCATTAATAATAATTATTATTATTCTTATAAAGCAAGTTTTATTATTCCAAAGACAATGCAGTTATCGTAAACATTTTCCTGATTACTTTTTTCCCCGATAACCAACTCAGCATTTCAAAAGTTGAAAGCGTCCATTTAATCTGTCTATAAATAAGCATATAAGGGATTTTGTGTTCCTTGATTGATTTAGAACCATACTTATAACTTTCAAACTGTTTCAATTTACACAAAATTTACCTTGGCCCACTGATTTTGGAATTACAACTAAATTAATGAAGAAAAAATATAATTAAAAAAGAGAGAGAAATTTTTTTTTTCTCCAATTAAATATCAGACAAAAGGGACGACGACATGTACCTGAATTCAGAATCTCACAATGGCAAAATCTCGAACTCAGAACCTCCAGCAGCTCGCACTGCAAAAATAATTTAAATTATAAAATTTTTTAATATAATATATTTTTTTTTTGACTTTGCTCTTTTTTTCGATGACATCCGCCTTCAACAAACAAACAAAAAAAAATGTTGGAATTTACAGATCAAAATCCGAGCAACACACACGGAGAATAATTTGAAGTGTACCTGCAGCACAGTCTAGGCAGAAGTTAGTGAGCTTAATAAAGACAATAAACACCCCCCGAACAGGTGAGTCTAATTGACAGGCACAACCTTGCCCTGATGATGAGCAGCTCCTAAGCCCCAGCTGTGCTCCATCGATTCCACCTTCAAAAGCGGAACGACTCGAGACGACAGGACGAACTACGAAACATCATTTATATTTTTAAAAAAGAAAATTATAATTAATAACGGTATTATATATATATATATTGTAATATACTTTTTTGTATATAAAACATTTATTAATTTAAATTACAAATATGATCAATTTTAACAATTTTGTTTATTAATTTAAAGTGATTACACGGGGGCTTAATCTCAGGGGATTTTGGGTCTCTCAAGAGATGGATGGAGTATGCATCAGCTGAAAATAGAAAGAAAATAATTGAATGTTAATTTATCCAGAGCAATGAGCAAGTTTCACAAATTTTAGATCGCTTACCCACAATTTCTGCCCCAACAAACATCCACCTCTCGAATGTTTGTGCGTCTCTGGATATCTGCTCTCTGCTCCACTCGCCTCCCTTCTGGGGTCTGATGCACTAGCCTGCCTTCTGGGGTCTGATGCACTCGCCTCCCTTCTGGGGTCTGATCACTCGCCTGCCTTCTGGGGTCGAGCCACGTCCTCTCGGGTCTGATCTGGTCTGGTCGCCTCCCTTCTGCGGTCTGCTCTGCTCTGCTCTGCTCTACCCCACTCTGTGGTCTCTACTACGATCTGATGCACTCGCCTCCCTTCTCGGGTCTCTACTGCCGTCTGATGCACTCGCCTCCCTTCTCGGGTCTCTACTGCCGTCTGATCTCGAGCCACCCATCGGCTTCCCTTATAAAGCTTCTGACGGGACTTCCCCTATTTCTTAACATTTCGGGGTTCCCCGCCCTCATTTTTCCCGCGGGGGTTCACCATCGTCATTTTTTATACAGGCAAGGCGGGCCTTCCCCGCGGGGAAAAACAATCTTTCGGCCGACTATCCATTGTTGTTGGCCGAACTGCGCCTCATAACGCCACAACCATACAAAATCCCCCTTTTTATCACAATATATATATATAATACTTTTATTGCAGCTAAATGGCCATATACAGAAAAAAAAGGTACAATTAAAAAGGTGAGATTTACATCTGGTTTGCATAGTCTGTTCTATGTGGTGTAGCGTTCGCACTGTTTCCCCCGCATAGTTCGCACTTGCACGATTTTGATGGCTCATGGAATGCAGTGTTATTACATTACGTTATGGTGGAAGCCATGTACTGCCTGCCATTCTTGATCTCGAAGCAAGTTGTTGTCCATTTCCGGTCTATCATGGCCCCTTGTCCCATAAAATTCCGGGGGTATTTCTTCCCTTTTTTCTTTTCAGCGATGCTAGTAACTTCTCGGAGGCTCCTGTATTCGGTATATAAGGGGTATAAGGGTCCTGAGATCTTCTACGAGGAATGTTTCCCTTGCCAGTAGGTACACAAGTCTGGATCTGGTAGTTTTTGATACTCCTATTGCTCTTTTTATTAATCTTGCTTTTTACCCTTTCTAGTATGGCTAAGTTTTTCACGGTGAGATGCGACCATATGACTTCTATCCCATATGTTAGAACAATAGAATAATGTCGGTAAATATATCGAATTTTTTTTTTAATCTTAAGCCCGCCTATGAGACACTCTAAATTATGAACAGATTTTGAGGCACAGTAAGAACTACTTTAAAAAAAATCAGAAGTCCTTGAGCAACAGCCTATATAACACACATTATTTTGGACACACTTATTAAATCTCTTAAATCTTCACAATTAAACATAACCCTTGCTAGGCTACCTTTCGCATCCCCTTCCTTCCCCCTCCCCCCCTTTCAATTCCATTCCTATGTTATTAAACGGGAGTTGCCTGTTGTTTTAGGATCAGCCTCATGTAGCCTGTTTACCGCCCCCCCCGCCCCCCAAATAAAAAATTGGAACATTCGTTATCCATGTTCTTCTCTTGAACATGTTGTCTTTTTACACGAGATCCAGCTTTATTGCATCCTGTATTATAAGATTGTCCCGCACTCGTCACAGATTGATAGTGATGACGTCATTACAGAGATAACGCCGAGGAGGTATAGACAGATGAACGGGACGCGCTGTTTGACAGACAGGGCTGCCAATGGCTGGCTGCACAATACGGACTAGAGCTGAAGTCGCGGGGTTATCAGCGAGCGCTGTTCCCCCCTTTACCTGCCTGCCTCCTGTCTCTGTCTCAAACACAATGGCGCCCGATAACGCCGCCGTCGCCGTCGCCGTCGCCCACAGTACAATGCTGCTTCGCCAGCCAGCCTGTTGATGAGCAGCTCATCCTCCTCCTCCTCCTCCTCCTCTAGTGCCAAAGGAGCTCTTGTTTACACGTGCGCGAAGATAACTGCCGGCAGCTCTTGAGAAAGACATTCGCGTTTAACACCTCGTCACGTCCCTAAGATTTCCCTGTCAGCCAAGCAGTCATTCTTACAATTTAACAAAGAAATTTCTGTCAGTATTTCTCTCTCTCTCTCTCTCTCTATCTATCTATATATATTTTAATATACTTTTTTGGGTATAAAACATTTATTAATTAACAGAACAAATATGATCAATTTTAAAATTTTTGTTTATTAATTTAAAGTGAATACACGGGGGCTTAATCTCAGGGGATTTTGGGTCTCTCAAGAGATGGATGGAGTATTTATGCAGTAGCCACAATTACTACAGGGGCCAACAAACATCCACCTCTCGAATGTTTGTGCGTCTCTCTGGCGTCTTGCAGGATTTGATCACGTCCGTCCTCTCATCTGGCTTCTGGATATCTGCTCGGACCAAATCTGTCCTTTCCTCCACTCGTCTCACTTCTGGATATCTGCTCGGACCAAGTCTGTCCTCTCTTCCACTCGTTTCACTTCTGCAGAGGATCCACCCATCGGCTTCCCTTTTTAAATCTTCCGACGGGAATTCCCCTATCTCACAAAATTTCGGGGTTCCCCGCCCTCAATTTTTTACAACCGTTCGGCGGGGTTTTCCCTCGGCGGTACTCTCCCGCGGGGAATCACCATCATCTTTCGGCCGACTAGCCATTGTTGTTGGCCGAACTGCGCCTCATAACGCCACAACCTCACAAAATCCGCCTTTTTTATCACAATATATATATATATATATATATATATATTGTAACATGAAAAGTTACACGCAACAATGCGGGCCAGCTTGCGAGGAGTTGCAATTGTCGCAACTCGGGCCCCCAACAATGGAGTCTGGTGAGACTCGAGTCAGTCGTCATGGGGTAGTGAAAGGAGAAGGATGTGATAGGGAGAAAGACCACGCCCTGTAGTAGTGATAATTTATTCTCATGTTCTGAAATGGATTAAAGCTATTAAAATCCACTTTTTTGGTATTTTTATTAAAAAATACCTGGCGCCCAAAAAGCATTTAAATCCTCGAATACGGAGGTACGCCGGATCTTCTACATTATATATATATTGGTTTTGGATTGTATATAAAAAATGGCGCTGCGGGAGTTTTCTCGCAGGCATTGCTTCAGCCCAGAGTGACTGCGGGGCTTCCTCACCTGATCATGTCGGGAATGCCTCCTGCACTCTCTCTCTCTCTCTGGGTATTTTTTTTTATCAAAGTTCTCATATGCCGAGACACCTTCACCTATTTTAGGAGGTATATGTAACTGGGGGTCAAAGACCTTGGGTGTGCATATGGCAAGAGTTGTCCTCCGCTAATCCCATCCATCGGGATCAGTCGGGGGCCAACTAACTGCCCGCCCTCCTGAAACTGGTGGAGACACGGAGAAGGGAAGGGAATGCTGCGACCCCACATCAGCAGACGACTCGTCTCCTCCGTCATTCACAGGGAAGGGCGTGAGAATAGTACCACCTACCTGATGCAGGTTTTCTAGGGTGTTTTCCCTGCATCGCCTTTAGGTGAAACACCACCGCGTGGGGGGTAGGATCCTTAAACCATAGCCACGGGAGCCCCCGCTAGTTAACCCTTGCAGGGCTACCTTGCTCTACCTTCCGCATTCCCTTCCTATGCTATTAAAGGGGAGTTGCCTGTTGTTTCAGGATCACCCTCATGTAGCCCTGTTAACCACCCAAAAATAGAAAAAGAAAAGAAAAAAGGATTGTATATGTGGAACGTTACTACCGAAATATGAGGAAATTGAGGATCAGTGTCAATGGACACAATCCGGGACGAATAATTATAAATTTACATGTCAATTTTCATGTTTTTAATTACAAAATTTTATGTAATCGAAATTGGCACAACTTAGAATCTGTAAGATAATAGTTTTTATATAGATAAAAAATTTTTTTTTTAAATAACTGAAGACTTGTGGCGGTGTCTGTTTACTTATCAGCTGTTTTTGTAATTTAATAATAATAATAATAACATATTTTACGAATTTATTCAGCTTGCATTCGGGCCTTTCAATTAAACTGAAGCCCGTAACACGCGTTACAGTATATGTGAATAGATTCTGATATCTCGTTAATATGTTTCACAAAAATACGGATTTTAAACGTGGAATGTGATCTGCGTATTCAAGAAGTAATTTTTTTGAAAGAACACATTTTGTGACGCGAATTGAATTACTTGAGCAGCAGCAGGAACGACAGCAGAGTTTGTTCGTTAATGAGATGCGCGTCTGAGTTGAGTAACGGGGGAAAATCCGATACATTAATGGTAAAAAAATAAAGGATCCAGAGTCAGACGGATAGGATTTCAGTCTGTCAGCTAATGGCGGTAGGTTTGCTTTCCCCCCCCCCTCTTTTTGTATAGAATTACTTTATTTATTCGTCCTAGAATAGAATAGAATAGAATAGAATAGACGCCATTGTTATTGATTTTGCAAAGGCTTCCGTCGATGTAGTTCCTCGCGACATCATCTTTATGATCCGGAAGTTGGATGAGAGAAAAGAGTATTTCTCTGGGTGGTGCAAGAATTCTTTAAAAAAAGAAAAAAATATATATAGGCTACAAAAAGGTTAAAAGTTGGGGAAGAAACTTGAGAACTCGGGGATCTGATGTAACGACATCTTGGAGTCCCCCAGGGATCAGTTCTTGGCCCCACATTATTGTTTCTCATTTTTATTAATGATTTTCCCAGCCTAATAATATAAATTCTGAGGTCCCGACTTTTTGCAAGATGACTGCTGCTGTTGTAATTTACAGGGAAATAAATGGGGGAGGGAACAACAAGACTCCGCAGCAGCAGCAGCTGACTTAGATACTGACTAAGTACATGCATGGGGCTAAGCAGCGAAATAAAAATCAAAATCAACAATAGTAAAAGGGTAAGGCGATTAGTTTTACTAAAAAAAATGCGCGTTCAATATGCCTCGATATATATATAAAATAGATGGAGGGGAAAACAGTGATCCAGGATAGACAAACTGTAAATACCTAGGCATTTATTTTAACAGTAAGCTGCTGCTGCTATGGAGGGAAGGAGGTAAACTATGCTACAAGGGAAAGCGTGGAACAACAACACCTTGCAACTATGCCATGAGTAACACTCGACAAGGGGAGGGAATGCGAAATCTAAAACAGATGGCATATTAGTCATTAGTATGGTGCAGCAGCATGCCACAGGATAGGGGCAAATAGAATCCTTAGAAAAAGGGGTGCGGCAAAGAAGGGGGCCGCAAAAAAATTCGTACAAATAGGACCTGGGGCATGGGGATGGGATGGGAACGAAAAGGTAAAGGGCGACTAGGGCTAGGATGGTGTGGAAGGGACAGACACGCTACAGACAAGAAGAAGAGAAACAGACAGCTAGGCTACTACACATCTTCTACAGAGCCTCTTTTTGCAGGTGAAAAACCACCTTGGCAGCGGAATCCGAGATAGAATAATGAGGAGTAGTGATCAACCTGTTTAAATTACAAGCAAGGAACCCCACAAAAAAAACACAGACAGAGACGTTGGAAAAAAATACTCATTCCTAAAATAGGACAGTTAATAATGACTGGTGGAACAATCTGACCCTGCAGGAGGAGTGTTTTAGGGGAACTTCCTCTAACAGAAACCGAAAATTTTCGATTCAATCTAAGTTTAGTGTAGTGTAGTGATCAGTGACGTCATCAGTGCTGCCAAATATCTAAAAAATATACTACTACAGTGAAATATTATTCCAGGGTGTTTTTTTTGTTTTCTTTCTTCTTTTTTTTTCAGGCAAAAACAATACTATTCCTTTTTTTTAAAAAAAAATCAATTCATTCCTAATAATATGATTCCACACTTATTTATTTATGTTGAATATAATTATACATTTCAACTATAGGGTTAAATATGGGTCCTTACGACCCCAGTTTATTAATTATTGTTTAAGTTCTATGTGTATCTGCCACCAGGGGCGCGGGCATCTGCCACTCCATTTGTAGATTTAATAAATACAAAATGAAATTTTACTGAATCGAAAAGCAGAGCACTATGTTGTTAGCTTCTTCTTTCTTTTCTTTCTCTCTCTCTCTCTCTCTCTCTCTCTCTCTCTCTCTCTCTCTCTCTCTCTCAGGATAGTGAAATGTAAAGAAAACGTCCTCGAGGATGAGTTTTCTATTCTGCAATTTCTCCACATTAAATTAATTAGGATAAATTATTCTTATAAATAAACTCTCTGGAACAAAATTTTATTTTTCATCAGACCCCCTTAGTTTATATATATATATATATATATATATATATATATATTTATCCCCCCCCAATTGTATCTCCTTACCCTGAATAACCCTGAGAGGAAGCGTATTTTTTCTTTGTTAGTTTAAAATCATACGTACCAGCCAAAAGTGTGGTGTGTTTTTTGTTTTTTTATTTTATAATATTTATTAAAAAATAGTATCAAATAGGTATAAAATAATATATATATATAACAGAGTAGGAGTTAATTCTTTATTACTAATTTTTACTAAAAATCATAAATGAAATAATTAAATTACTCGTATACAAAGCATGGCTGAAAGGTAGTAAACACCCATTTGTAGATTTTATAAATAGAATTGATATTAGAGATAGTTGTTTAAATTAAAAATTATTCTCGAGGGAATGCCATAAATGCGACTCGCTTATGAAATCGCTTTCAGCGATTTGTATGTGTGTAAAAAATTTAAGAAAATAAAATAAAAAGTATAGAGATTGCTGGAGGTGTAGAAGCGTCTCTCTAATTGGTTCGAGACAGGACTTGAACCAGACTGATAAAGGCTGTGGCCACATGTGCAAAAGCACAACCTCAATTGACGACCTCGCGGCAATCACAACACATTGCTGGAAAAGGCAATGCCCCGGCAGACAAGTTTCGGATCGGGAGAAAAGATACGAGCCATGGAGGGACCCGTTTCTCTGGCTCGTTACGTACGGAGGAGAAAACAGGACAGCGGGAACCCAGACTGGACACCGAATGTCAACCGCAGCCAAACTGAGGTAAACTCTCTGCGCGTGCGCACATGGGAATCTCAAATTAAAATTTACGTAAACGACTTTACAGAATATTTAAAAAAAAATTAAATAATTTTTTAGACTCTTGTATAGACTTACGAAGGGAAAAAAAACCAACCTAAATTGAAGCATTTTCTGTAAGGACGTTTCGGTGTTAATCAGTACCGGCTGGAATAAGATTGTCGACAGGGCGACGACGAGATTTCTAACAATTTAAGTGCTCGACGTCCTTACAGCAGCCACATCCGCACGTTAATTTTGGGATAAAGTATGAGTAACTTGGCTTGCTTAAAATTGTTCGGAAAATGGCGAACGACGCGCACAACAAACAGAAATTAATGAAGCTGTAGTCCGAAAAAAAAATTCAATTCTCATTAAATTTCGTTGGTTCATTTAATTTGAGAGATTGTTTTTTATTAAATATTGTTCCGAATCGATAACGAGATCGACGCGCTATCTAATGCTTCAGTAATATATATATTTTTTATTTTTTTTAAAAAAAAATTAATAAATGAAGCGGTATATCGTTTGTGTTACGGTTTTGCAGTGCTGTAAAATTTCAACTTCAGGAGTGCCAACCTGACAGCTGTCTCCTAAAACAGCTGTTTCCTATTGAAAAACATTAATATCTGTGCAGTGAACGGTGTATTTAGTTTTTGTGTGTTATATATTACCTCTGGAGATAAAAAAAATTAAACGGAATCCTATTGAAAAACATTAATATCTGTGCAGTGAACAGTGTATTTCAGTTTGTGTGTTATAATATCTCTGGAGATAAAAAATTAAACGGAATATTGTTCCGAATCGATAACGAGGTCGACGCGCTATCTAATGCTTCAGTGATATTTTATTTTCAAAAAATATTAATAAATGAAGCGGTATATCGTTTGTGTTACGGTTTTGCAGTGCTGTAAAATTTCAACTTCAGGAGTGCCAACCTGACAGCTGTCTCCTAAAACAGCTGTTTCCTATTGAAAAACATTAATATCTGTGCAGTGAACGGTGTATTTAGTTTTTGTGTGTTATATATTACCTCTGGAGATAAAAAAAATTAAACGGAATCCTATTGAAAAACATTAATATCTGTGCAGTGAACAGTGTATTTAGTTTTTGTGTTATATATTACCTCTGGAGATAAAAAATTAAACGGAATCCTATTGAAAAACATTAATATCTGTGCAGTGAACAGTGTATTTCAGTTTTTGTGTTATTTATTACCTCTGGAGATAAACAAAATTAAACGGAATCCTATTGAAAAACATTAATATCTGTGCAGTGAACAGTGTATTTCAGTTTTTGTGTTATATATTACCTCTGGAGATAAACAAAATGAAACGGAATCGTATTGAAAAACATTAATATCTGTGCAGTGAACAGTGTATTTCGTTTTTGTGTGTTATATATTACCTCTGGAGATAAAAAAAATTAAACGGAATCCTATTGAAAAACATTAATATCTGTGCAGTGAACAGTGTATTTCGTTTTTGTGTTATATATTACCTCTGGAGATAAAAAAATTAAACGGAATCCTATTGAAAAACATTAATATCTGTGCAGTGAACAGTGTATTTAGTTTTTGTGTTATATATTACCTCTGGAGATAAAAATAATTAAACGGAATCCGTCCATTGTATAATAATACTCAAAATTATTATTCAAATAATAATCATTAATACATTATTTATCATAAATATATAGATTCATATGAATAGAGTGATTGACACCAACGATTTGTATTAAAAATAAAAGCATTTGAGTTTCATTTTGGACGTGAAATATTTGTGGTGAAAGGATAAATTGAATCAAAGCGTAGAAGGTTAATTTTTCCAAGCCGTTCAGTAACGAATATTAGCATTGCAATTGACAGCATTTTATTATGAAGGGAAAAATACCGAGAATTGCCTAAAGACAGAAACAGAAGAAGAGAAAAAAATATATATATATATATATAATTTTGTTTTTAATTAAAAAAACATTTCGTCCCCAACTTTCGCCAACTGCTCAGTTCATTAATTAAAATTTTACTTCTGGCGCTTCAGTCGGCTACAGTGAAAACTGTGTACGTAATTTTGTAATATATTTTAATTAACGGACTGTTATTTTACGACTTTTGGCCATTCCTTGCATTTTGTTTACAGTACTGAGTCAGATTAATTTGATGAGCTTATTTAAAAAAAATTTTTTACTATGTTCATATCACGTTTATTTTTTTTAAAAAAAAAACAAGAGGAGTGTAAATTTCCTTTCGTAGTTAGTTTCTTTATCCTACCTCCGCTTGTAAAATTGACGCAAGTAATTGATAACAAATTAGCTTGTAATTATTTTCGAGGAAAATTTTTGTTTCCTTAAAAAGGATAAAGGCCAACCGCGCTTAAGACAACCTTTAACCGTGCGTGCGTCTTGTAAAGTAACAAGGAAGGGAATCGCTGCAAGCGTGGCAGGCATTATTAGCATTGCGCGAGGGTGGTTGGTACCCCTGTTAATTAAAGGCACTCGGAGTCGAGTAAATGGCTTAGACGTTCAGAATCTAAATGACGACGTTTGGATCAGCGCCAGCGGAACTAATTTTGAGCTGAATGCAGATCGTTCATTAGAATTTCCATTTTCCTTTCATCAGACGACTGAACTATATATATACGTTTGTTGCGTCATGTGTATTTATATGTTTATTATTTATAGCTTCTAACGTAGGTCAGAATAAACAGGTAATATATGTTATGCTACGTATAACTGGAAGAATTGTAAGGGAAGGAAACTCATATATACTTGATAAAATCAATGACGTTTGTGTTTCAGTTTTGTGTAAAGCCATATATATATAAATATATATATATATTTGAGGGCAGGTGAAAATTTTCTAAAGAGACTATGTCAGGATAGTAGTGTGGGATTCTACCCACTTAAAACACCTCCCTCTTTCCAACGGCGAATGTGTGTACCTTCCTGTGCGACCGACCTTAGGCATTACTTCACAGCGTAAATCTCACTCTCTGTCTCTGTCTGTCTCTGTCTCTCTCTGTCTCTGTCTCTCTCTCTGTCTCTGTTTTTTTTTCTCTGTCTCTCTGTTTTTTTCTCTGTCTCTCCTACTTTCTTTTAACAGTACATTTATTCCTATTCCATATACTGAACTTTTCCTTTATTAGAGAATGCGAAAAATTTTCCACCCCCTCAGAAACTGGCCTCAGCATCACCAGCCAAATTTATTAAATATTTTCCTACTTTTTTTTGGAGAAAATGGGGGTAAAGGAGTTTCAACGTTGGCTTGAAATAAATATTTTTGGGGGGTTCTTCTGTTGTGTTTTTTATACTAAACACTAACGCCGAGCTCGATAACTGATTTTAATAATTACATCCTAGTTCCGTTTTACAGTACATTTATTACCGTTCTCTCTGTCTCTGTCTCTCTCTGTCTCTGTCTCTCTCTGTCTCTGCCTCTGTCTCTCTCTGTCTCTGCCTCTCTCTATCTCAGTCTCTCTTTGTCTCTGTCTCTCTTTGTCTCTGTCTCTCTCTGTCTCTGCCTATCTCTGTCTCTCTTTGTCTCTGTCTCTCTCTGTCTCTGTCTCTCTCTGTTTCTGTCTCTCTCTGTCTCTGTCTCTCTGTCTCTGTCTCTCTCTGTCTCTGTCTCTCTCTGTCTCTGCCTCTGTCTCTCTCTGTCTCTGCCTCTCTCTATCTCAGTCTCTCTTTGTCTCTGTCTCTCTCTGTCTCTGTCTCTCTCTGTCTCTGTCTCTCTCTGTCTCTATCTCTCTCTCTCCCTCCTTTAAACATTATTATTTCTCTCTTTTCCGTAATTTCTTAATCTTTGAATCACTGTAGAGGCTGCATATGCGCTTACTTTATTCCCAGGTATTTTAGGGTGGTGATGAAAGCAGCAGCAGCAGCAGCAGCAGAATAATATTGGGTACCAAATTATCATCTGGTGTTATTGAAGTTCCCAATATCGCTTTCTAATGCTCGTCTCTCAGGATCCCAGTGTGTGTGTGTGTGTGTGTGACATCGTGTGTGTGTTCCCGTTTTTGTGTTTATATTGAACTTTTGTCTCTATATACATTTTATTTTATTAATTTATTTTTAAGATTATTTGTCTTTAATTATGTACCTAAATTTTGTTCATTTTTAATTTTTAATGTATGACGTATCCATCCTGTTTCCATCAATCGAGGACTAATGGAAAACAACAATAAATCTAAAATGATGGGTCGGGATGAGAGGAATTCCATATTCGTCATGAATATTCATCATAAGTTACTCTCGGCATGAAATTTTTGAATGATTTGAATCTTGATTATATATCATGATTAGACATCATCTCACAAAGCCGTAGTTTACGCTTCAGAGTACGAAACGTGTTCGCCCCCTGATCTACCTCGGTTAACTTCACAACAAACTTTTTTTTTCCTCTCTCTCTCTCTCTCTCTCTCTCTCTCTCTCTCTCTCTCTCTCTCGCGTGGTGTATGTGCATCTAACTTCACCTGCAGCAGCCAATTAATGCATCTGCCGATATCGACGTTGTTGTTCTTCCTCAACGCTTATCGATGCGTGCTAATGAGTTGCATTTGCTAATTTATCCCATCGGATGGGATAAATAAAAGCAAGCCACGTGCTTTCAACCTTGTCAGCGTTGTCACACACACCTACACCTACCTCGGCCTGTCATGTGTGTGTGGCCCAACAACACAGCGTTATTTACGGTTGGTTGCCTGTGCCTGTGCCTGTGCCTGGATATTCCTCTTCAAGCCTGGTCAGTGTCACAGGACGAAGCTGTCGGTCGGTCTGCCTGAGTGAGAAAGGCGACTGGAAGGAGGCCAAGACGGCGACTCGTAAATTAATATGCGACATTAATCCCGTCTCTGCTCTGTCAGTGGACGTCATGTGCGACAACATGTGACACTTGTTGTTGTGTCTTGCGCACCATTGCCTTCTGTGCAACGTTAACGTAATTTCTAATTATTTTTATTTAAAAACAAAAACAAACAGACAAGGTGCATGTTATATGAAGTTTCCAAGTCAACCTGTCGAAACTCTATTTCATCTAGACTCAAAAAAAAAATTTCTTTTTCCTAACCTTCATATTCTCGTTCTGGTAGGTTTCTACGTTTATCTGGGGGAAAAAAATTGTTTGCAGAAGGAAAAAAATTGAACAATAGCAACAAGAGCAGTCAGTATTGAGGACTTGCAGGTAGATTTAGTTTAAACATCTTAGCATAATCAGCGAGATGAATTGGGCTTAGATTTAGATTTATTGTTGTTTCCTCGATTGAGAGGAAAAATAGGATGGAATACGTCATACATTAAAAAATTTAAAATGAACAAAAAATAAAGTACATAATTAAAGACAAATAATCTTGAAATAAATTAATAAAAAGAAAGTGTATATAGACAAAAAGTCAATATAAATACAACACAGGGACACACACACACAGACACACACTGGGACCCATGATTTAGATTTAGATTTATTGTTGTTTCCATTAATCCTCGATTGAGAGGAAATAGGATGGATACGTCATACATTAAAAATTGAAAATTAAAAAAATTAAGTACATAATTAAAGACAAATGAAGTTAAAAATAAGTTAGTAAAAGAAAGTGTACATAGAGACAAAAATATATCAATATAAACACAACACATGGACACACACACACACACACACTGGGGGGAAAACACAAAACAAGCACACACATACACACACACACTGAGGAACACTGCAATGGAGGAGTTTTGAACCACTACTTGGACCAGGAAGGAAACTGTCCTTGCTCCAGCAACAGCGCCATACATGAAAACAAACAAACAAACAAACAAAAGAGCAGAGCAACAACTGAAGTATAAGGCGAGTCGTTTAAGAAACTGTTATAAACTAACCAATCAGAATTGCACATTATATGTATTTTCTTATTAATTTCTTTTCATTAGTCAATTATTGTAAAAAAAAAATAAAAAACTTGTAAAATATAGCCCAAAAATGTAATGTAGCTAAGGCCCGATATAGGGAAAAACAAGAAACCAGGCTGAAGAATGACCAATAAAATTTTTAAAAAGTAGAATAAATCATAAAATTAAAAAAAACACCATTATTTTTTTCTTCTTTTCTTTTAGGGTGACAAACTGCGTGCCTGTGATCCCATAAACGTTAACTCCGTTTTATATGGGGATATACATATATAATGTTGATATGCGACCCGCAGGATAATTCGGGTCGGCCACCGTCGGTTTTTTTAAAAAAAATCCTTTTATATTCATAGGAAATTGCAAAAAAAAAACTCGTCTATTTTGGTTTAATTTTGTGTGTGTGTGTGTGTATCCATATTTTTCTCGTTCACTCAGGCTGTCTTGTCTGTCTCTGTAGTCTACTGAAGATTCAAACAGTCACCAAAAAATATGCACGGATGAGCTTCGGTAATGTCCAAAAAAAAATACAAAATAATTAAAAAAAAGATGAACTTGGATTTTTTTTGATTGTTGTAATAATTCACGTCCGACAATGTTTAATTGCTATTTATTACAATATTTTATTAATCTTAGAAAATACTCAAATCAATCTGACAATTAGGTATGAATTAATAAAAAAAAGATGCAGCCTATTTGTCAGCAGATGGCTATTAATTAATTTTTTTTATCAACACTTAATTAATTATTTAATTACTCAATCATGCTGTACCTGGTAATTACAATATGTACGTCAGGACTTGAAGTAAATTTACCCGCAGGCGTCGATTCAAAATTTAATAATTAAGGATATTTTGGCTAAGAGCCCGTAAATCCGTCTTGATCAAAATTAGTTTTTTTTTCTTTTTGGGTACTCGAGGCTAAACAATTGAAATACCGGGCTGGTGTCGTTAGTCAAGCAATGAACCTGCTGAGAGATGAAAGGGCAATTAACGTCATAATAATAATAATAATCTTAATTAGAAGCAGCGGCGGCGGCGCGGATAGTTGTAGTGGTAAGAACGTGACTTCCATGGTTAATTAATTCGTTTCGCTTTGCGATCAAGAGACACGCTCGGGAGAAACAGTCCATATATCAAGGGGGTTTGTAATGCAGATTTTCTGTTGGCTCCGATTTACGTACAATCTGTTCTATCATAACAGAGAAATACTATTATTTTTTTTTTCGTGACACTTAACCTAATGCTTAAATATAAAAACGAAGACTTGAAGAGCAATGGCTCCAGTGAAAATTCTAGAAAATACATTATTGTGGTGTTCGTTGGTTACACCATCAAAATATTGTTGTACAATCAAACAAACAATAATAATAATAATAATAATGTATTTAATTTGAATAGGACTATAACTCAAATTAAGTTATAATGGAAAACATATAAATTTACGAATATCAAATTTAATCATTAGCTCAGTCGGTAAAAGCAAAAATAATATTCTACGCAGCTTCTCAAAATGGCGGCTGATCCCTGGGGGAAACGCCGCGGGTGACGAACAACGATATATATAGTTGAAAATTAAATTCGCGAATCAGACGAGAATGGTTTGTGTGGGGAAAACCGAGGTAAATTGCCGTTACCAGATGACGTCGTTCTTCGTTTTTGTTCGTATGCCGGTTGTTCCTTTCCTGGGTCACGTCTTCTAGATTCTCTAGCGCCTCTCCTTCCTTCACCATCAAATGTTGTCTTTTTATTTTCTGTACTCCCACCAAATGAATCTCCTTTCTCGAAACGTGCAGAAACTAAATTTTATACATGTCGCCTTGTTCTGCCACTGCTTCGTCTCTCCCTAGCGTCTCTCTCTCCCTCTGGCAGCATCTACAATCTACTCCAGGCCATCAACAATGTTGCAGCCAACAATGTTGCAGACGGTGACGTTTCCCGCCTACTCGGCCCCACCACCACCAAAGCCATTCTCGTCTTCCGTCCTGCTGCTGTATACGTAAATAACAAAAAACTAAATTATTTTTGCTTTACCCGACTGTAAGGGTCATGAATCACCACATTATGATATATCATTTTTTTAGTTCTCAAAATATGAGAAATGTGATTTTTTTAATTAAATATGTGTGGTTGAACCTTGTTAATCTTCTTGGCTCTTTCTCATCTCAGTTGCTTTTTGGATGTCTTGTGACCTTATCTTTGTGTCTGTTGCTGCTGAGAATTAGTTATTTCTTGTCGGACTGAAGGGTATGTTTAGGTGTGACTGTATTTTGGTACATACCAAGGTGGTGCGTTTAATACTTTCCCTTTCGAACCTCTGTATTATATCCTAGTTGGATGACCTTCCGGTTCCCCCAGAGCGGTAATCCGTACGTCCAGATTAGGTTTTATGACAGTTTTACATAACATGGGGGGGCTTCAGTACAATTGGGGGGGGGGGTAAATTTTTGGCCAAGTTGTTTCCTTTTGTTAATATTCTATCCAGGCAGGTCTACTCCTAAATAGTTAACTGTTACTTTCGGATTCCACGTTTCTTCAGTGCAAAATGTAATTTATACAGATTTTTGCCTCATTTGCTTGTGAGTCTCCAACGAGTCAGCCATTCTTTCTTCTGACTGGCTTTACGTGTGTATTTGAAGATTTCCGGAAGCTGCTAGGGGGGGATAATATTGTTGCATCATCAGTGTAGGTAGCAAGCGGTTTATTTATGGTAAAATCTGCAGTATAAATTGAGTACAAAGTTGTTGGACCGAGAATGTTTCCCTGTGGAACGCCAAATTGCTTCCTTGATATTTAACTCTAACTAAAGCGTCTATTGGTTAAGTATGATTTTAGAAAAGAGAGAATATCGTGTGCGAGGAAAGGTTTTTTTTTTCCTCACACTTGTTTGCACCTTCGTGACATTGAAAGAGTCTTCTTTCTCGTTATTTACTCGAACGCTTCTTTCGAAAAAAAAAAATCACTCGTCTTTCAATTTCCTGTGATGCTTGCAACACTCCTTTAGCAACATCCACACATCCTTTCCTTCCTCTCTATTTTTTTCCCCCCTTTTTTCCTATCTCGACGCTTGTTTCGTAAAGAGCAATCGCCGCGGCCGTAAGTGGATTTCTGGTAAAGAGGAGTGTAAAGGAAGTGTTAACGGGGGGAAGTAGTTGCCGGAAAATTTTTCCCTGGACTCGAAGGGAGCGAAATTAAAAAAAAAACACAACGTGTGTGTGTGTGTCTGTCTGTCTGTCTGTCTGTCTGACACACTCCACACCACTTGGGGGGTGATGTATTAATTATTGACCCCCCCCCCTTGTTTATTGTTAGACGAGTCGGTGCGAGACCCGGACTAAATATAGATTTATATGGATTATTCAGTGTGTTGAATATTTATACGCGATTTGTTATTGTAATGCAACGTCTAGAGGGCAGACAAAGTCGAGAGTGAGTGAGACAGAGAAAGTGAGGTGCAGGAACTTCGATTGACGATGCTTAATTGGCTGAAAAAAAAAAATATATATATACACCACCCTCCTCCCCTAATTTAAAATAGATCCGCGCAGAATATCGACGAAGTTATATTTTTCATTAATTAAATAATTCTTTTTTGGTAACGAATACACTCACACTAAAGTCGCCAGTGATTATGAAAAGGTACCGGACGCCATGTTGTTTTTTTAAATTAGTGGGAAGGCTCAATTTCATATAGTTAATTTAGAAGATAGACAAGAATGGAAAAATGTCAACCGGACCAGGGAATCGAACCCTGGGTTCGATTCCCTGGTCCGGTTGACATTTTTCCATTCTTGTCTATCTTCTAAAAGTTGTTTTCTTTTAAGCCTGCGCACACATGATTTTTACATTCCTTCCATTCTGGGAGCTATTCGAAATATATCTCGTGATATTTAAAGAATAAAAAAATATATATATATATCATTTTTTCCTTTATCAGTGACTATGTTAGGCACTTTAACAATAAAATTTTCTGAGGTGTCCGGCGATGCCTGGGAATTTATTTAGATTTTTTTTTGTTTTGGTAAACAGGCTACATGAGGGTGATCCTGAAACAACAGGCAACTCCCCTTTAATAGCATAGGAAGGGAATTGAAAAAGGGGGAGGGGATGCGCGGAAGGTAGAGCAAGGTAGCCAAGGGTTAACTAGGGCCCCCGGGCTATGGTTTAAGGATCCTACCCTGCACGCGGTGGTGTTTCACCTAAAGAGTTGCAGGGAAAACCCTAGAAAAAAACCTGCATCAATTTAAGGATCCTTTTTTTTTGGTTAACAGGCTACATGAGGGTGATCCTGAAATAACAGGCAACTCCCCTTTAATAGCATAGGAAGGGAATTGAAAAGGGTGGGGGGATGCGGAAGGTAGAGCAAGGTAGCCAAGGGTTGACTAGGGCCCCCGGGCTATGGTTTAAGGATCCTACCCGGTGTTTCACCTAAAGAGATGCAGGGAAAACCCTAGAAAACCTGCATCAGGTAGGTCGGGGGGCATTATTGGGTGGTACTATTCTCACGCCCTTCCCTGTGAATGACGGGAGACGAGTTTGCTGCTGTGGGGTCGACGCAGCAGCATTCCCTTCTCCGTGTCTCCACCAGTTTCAGGAGGGCAGTTGGCCCCCGACTGATCTCCCAATGGGATCAGCGGACAACAACTCTTGCCATATGCACACCCAAGGTCTTTGACCCCAGTACATATACCTCCTAAAATAGGTGAAGGTGTCTCGGCATATGAGAACTTTGATAAAAAAAATACCCAGAGAGAGAGAGAGAGTGCAGGAGGCATCCCCGACATGCATGATCAGGTTAACGATTTTGTCTTTCACGTTAATGACGTCAGGGATGGTAAAAACTAGGTCTTATCGATTATTTTAGAAGGTTCACGTCATCGATACGGATATATCGATTTATTTATCATATATATATATATAGCATATGCAGTGTGTTGATAAATAGAGTTTTGAAGCACTGTGCTCGTTATTACTGAATAGGAAGTTAAGTGCATTGCATTTATGACTTTAACGAGACTTTAACGTTTTATTTTGCGGTATTATAAAAACCAGTTTACAGCTGCGATAAAATAAACTACAAACATCGTACAGGCAGTCGCCTAGTGTCGAAGGACGAACGTTTGTTTCGAAAGAGCTATTGCGGGAGCGTAAAATAAAACGTATTTTATGACATTTTATGGACGGTTAATTCACCAAAAAAAGAGAAAAACAGTTTGCAGAAAAATAAAATTAAAAAAAAATTAGCTTTGGTACCTTTTCAAGGTTTATGAGGTGACCGAAAATTTAAAGGCGTAATATTAGCGGAAATTCAAAATTATAAACGTTTACTCAGCCAAACTACGTGGAAAAATTGTGTTTTTTTTAAAAAAAAATTTTTTTAAGCAAAATAGATAAAATAGGTAGCAAAAAAATGCAATAAAACAAGAACGAAAATTCTCAAATCACAAGTAAGAGATGTAAGAGATTCAAAATAAAATGATGAAAATAATGTCATATTGTTATAAAATTCACAGGGGGACTTTAATTAAAACTTGTGTAAAAAGAGGCGCGCGTATGGTAAATTTCGTTCTTGTTTCATTGCTATTTTTGCTACTTATTTTATCTATATTGCATAATTTTTTTTAAAAAAAAAACAATTTCCACGTAGTCTGCCTTAGTGAACGTTTATAATTTTGAATTTCCGCTAATATTACGCCTTTAAATTTTCGGTCACCTCATAAACCTTGAAAAGGTACCGAAGCTAATTATTATTATTTTTTTTAATTTTTTTTTTCTTCAAACTGTAAAAAGAGGCGCGCGTATGTTAAACAAACGTACAGTTGAAATGAATTAAAAAATTTTTTTTAACAGAACGTTAAACAAAAATGTGGTCAGTATCTGTAGGATTTAATAATAATAATAATAATAAAGACGCTATAATATTATACAAAGGACAAAATTTACAATGAATGAAACAACAAAAAATTATAAGAAATACTACTTTACTATAAAGACACTCAATTTTGCCAAATTAATTTCATAAAATCGAAAGAAAAAAAAATTAATATTATAATACTTTAGTTTTTTGATATAATCTGATATTTTATATCGACGGTTGAAACTGAAACCGTACTTCGAGTCTTTATTAAAGGACAAGATAATTTATATTATCATCATCAGTTATTTTATGACTTTTTTGAAATTTTCGTAAAAATTGTATCAGAGTAATTTCTTAAAATCTCAAATTTTATCTTTTAAAAACTTAAATTGACTATATCCCCTTTAAGAGCATATGAAGGGAAAAGAAGGGGAAAAAAAATACTAGCTACATGTGAGGAATATTTGAGTAGCAAAAAAAGAAGGTTTTGCTTATTTATTAATCACATAAAAAATAATTTTTATTTTTCAAATGATAAACATGAATCAAATGCAAGTATTATTTTTTAACGGTAAGTAGACTGTAATAAAGTTGTTAGAGATCTCAAATTTCGTTCTTAGAAATAAAATTCACACAAGTACAAAATTTTGTGTTGTTTACTTGTTCCGCAAACGAATCTAAAAACAACGTGCAGTAATTTTACAGCCAAATTTTCGCTGCGACCCGAAAACAAACGCAGTGGAGGTAGGCAGAATATTTTTAAAAAAATTCAAATTCGGTGGATGTTTGCGTCGAGTTAATAAAATTTATTTTTTTGTGTGTAGGAGGAATATTGTGTTTCTCCTGATATTATTTATATATATATATATATTTTTTTGCTTGTGATTTCAAGCTTATACGGCACTGGAGGAGTGAAAACCCCCATAGGTGTAGAGGGTGTAGTGACGGTAAAATTAAAAAAAAAATTTTTTTTTGGAAAAAGAATCAAAATTTGTGTGTCTATTTCGCTGAGTTCAATTCTAAACCCTTCAACGTGCAACTTAAGCTGTAGTTAAGGCCTCGTGGAAAACTGACCGGGGATAGTTGTAAATCAAAAATCCCGAGAACGCCGGACACCCTTCTTACTGCTAAATAAAATTGTTGTAACGTGCGTACGCTTACCAATAAATAATAATGTTTCGCATCCGTGTAAATTAAACAAGTTTCCTTAATAACCGGACTGAGCGTTTTTTACAGTAATATTTCTTGAAATCTTTCCAATCAACTCACAATCAGAAGGAGGAACAAATACATTTCAAAGCCTTGCTATTTTAACCCTTGCAGGGCTACCTTGCTCTACCTTCCGCATCCCCTCTTTTCAGTTCCCTTCCTATGCTATTAAAGGGGAGTTGCCTGTTTCAGGATCACCCTCATGTAGCCTGTTTACCAAAAAAACGGATTTTTTTTAATAATGCTCTTATTTTGGCAACAGTTTCCTTTTTTTGTCCTATACAGTTAAAACAAGACGTAAAAAATTTCAAAAATAATAACATTAGGATTAATGCTCAAAGTTAATTATTAAATATTACGATAATTCTTAACTGTTTCAACGATTACTTTGTTGTTCAATCGCTTTTTAGATAGATTGATAACAATACTAAGGTTGTATGTATAACACTTGCTGTACAACAACGACTTGATTATAATCATTATCAGGCATAGTTTGTGGGGTTTGTTTTATTATTTGATATAATTTTATTTTACAAGCATAAACTAAGAATTGTAACACCAGAAAGTTATTTTTTTTAAAAAAAAAATTATATGTCCTAATGGGAAAACATAAATATCTTACAGAGACTTTAGTTTTTGTTACCGACTGTGCATCCTGGAGAATCCAGAAAGTTTCGCTTTCTTTGAATATGTTTTTTCTTTGATCCCCCTCCCAAAGACCTACAGAACAAACGCCATTTTAAAAAGGAAGTTTAACTACGTTCCTCGTGATGCGTCCGCAAAGGTGTATAATTATGCAAATTCTGGTCCAGAAACGCTTTAATTTGCATTCCTCCCTCCCTCCATCCCTCGGCGTGGAGAATTATTGTTGTAGTAAGCCGCAATGATTTAGGAACAACAGAAGCGGAGTTTAGAAAGAAGGCAGGGGAAAAAAAGTTGACTTTTTTTTGTGTGTGTGGCAGCACTGCAAATCCATTCACGAGTTCGCGTTTATAAACGGAACAACAACACAAATTCATGTGTGTAACATTAAAGGCGAATCAACTGATGAGCTTCAAACTTCAATTCTTGAAAATTGAATTATTGAAAGCAGGAGCAGCAGCAGCACCCATAATATTATTGGGTAGCAAATTATTTGCTGTGTGTTTTTATTGAAGTTCCCCAAATATCGCTTTCTGATGCTCGTCGTCTCCCATTATGAAAATCTCGAGCAATCGAAGAAGAAGAAGAAGCAGAAGCCGAAGAAGCCACACACACACGTAAAATTTTTGAAAAACTAACTATGTGCCTTCCGAAAAATTAAACCGAAAATTAAATTTCTTTAAAAAGAAAATAATCTTTAACATTTAATAAACAGATTGAATGATTTTTTTTACTAAGGGAAATTACAGTTGGCCCTCGTCCTGTTATTTTTTTTTCGTGGTGGTGCATTCAGTTGGGCTCGAGAGTGTGTTTTTTTTTATATAGTCCCCCTGCCGCTCAGCAGTTGGGGGGGTGGGCAAAAAAATTTAATGTCCGGGGTGGGGGGGAGCGGTGAGCGGCAGGCTGAGCGGCGGCGGAGGTGGGAGTTGAACCGCTCTTCCGCTCGCTCGCTCACTCTTGTCGAAGCCAGTGAGTGGAACCGCGGACCCATTGAATTGAAAATTAATGTCCGGGGGGTGTGTGTGAGCGGTGAGCGGCAGGCTGAGCGGCGGCGGAGGGTGGGAGTTGAACCGCTCTGCCGCTCACCGCTCACCCTTGTCGTAGCCAGTGAGTGGAACCGCGGACCCATTGAATTGCATTGGAACATTGACGTGAGCTATGACTACCTGCTCCTTGCCGCTTGCCACTCGCCGCTTTAATCGTACCCGAGGCCTTAGGATTCTCTAGATTTTCTCCCAAGTGACAAGAACCGCCTCTGCCTTTCTTTTTTTTGTTCTTCTTCCGCCAGTTGCAGTCCCGTTTGTCCGTAGCCATTGCCCAATCACATAAATAGCCTCGTTGGCTATCTGAACTATTTGTTCCCGGTGATTAGCGACGACGACGACGACGATTGCTGTGTCGTCTGCGAAGCCAATAATAATTTTTGCATTCCGTGGGAATCTCAGGTCTTAATCCATAATGAGGTCCTAGTAGCGATCCTTGTGGGACGCCACCTGCGTGCGATTACGTACTTTCCCACGCCGGTTTCCGTATCGTGGAGAAGAGTCCTGTGGGAGAGATAATTCCTCAATGTGTGTGTGTGTGTGTGTGTGTCAGTGACAAGGCCAATAGCCACACCTCTGTATCTATTGACTCGTGTTAGGGGTCTACTTAGCTTATCAACGCCCGCCCGCCTTTTCCCCCCTTAGCACTTGCCATTTTTTTTTTGCGCTCGTCGTCATCGTCGTCGTCAAAAAAATATATATATACAGATTTTTCTTCCTCGACCGCGTTACACGACTTGGTCCTTGAGCACTTCCAAGCGCTCGCCATTAATAATTAATCCACGGCAGCTCATCGCGGTGACATGAATGCGTATGACTCCGCACGCCATGTTGGTCCGTCCGTGTTTCCTGTCGGCTCCACCTCACCTCTCCTCTCCTCTCTTCTCCTCTCGGGGACGACCTTCGTGGCTTTAAAGGAGTCTCTGTGGGGGCTTCCAGTCCTCATCGTTGCACTCATTTCTTACGTAATGAGCCAACTCATCGCCTTGCCTCGCCTTGCCTTGTATTACAACTCTAAATCAGTGGTGAATGCGATTTGTGAAGGCGAGGACCAATACTACGGAAAAAAATCTCCAGTTTTATGATCAGGAGTGATTTCTGAACATCGTGAGATCACAGTTACAAAGATTTGGTCGCGCTGGTTACGGAAACTCTTTTAGACAACTCGCGTTTCACTTCAGCTTCACTTACTTCTAAACCGTAAGTACTTGCATTAAAAATTTGTTAGTCTCGTAGTCAAGTAAGAAAATTGTGTTTTATTTGTAAGATTTCTTGATTCACCTACCTGATGCAGGTTTTTAGGGTTTTCCCTGCATCTCTTTAGGTGAAACACCGGGTAGGATCCTTAAACCATAGCCCGGGGGCCCTAGTTAACCCTTGCTAGGCTACCTTGCTCTACCTTCCGCATCCCCCCTTTTCAATTCCCTTCCTATGCTATTAAAGGGGAGTTGCCTGTTTCAGGATCAGCCTCATGTAGCCTGTTATCCAAAAAAAAAGCCCCCGTATGCATGACAACTAGTCTTTTCGTGTTTAACTTATCATTTGACACGGGCTGAACAGATGATGGATTGGTGGTAAATACCATCCGTCGCCCCCCATACCCAATGTCCAGCCTTGACGCTGCCTCGTCCAATCATATCGTACCGAACCTTAAATGTTTCC
This sequence comes from Eucriotettix oculatus, assembly GCA_034510155.1. NCBI lineage: Eukaryota > Metazoa > Arthropoda > Insecta > Orthoptera > Tetrigidae > Eucriotettix > Eucriotettix oculatus. The sequence continues at coordinate 78,904,160 of CM067381.1, forward strand.
GTTTTCTGGCCGAAGAAGACGTGATGATGATTACTGTAATTCGTCATTTAATTAACCTGTCGCGTCCATTTCATGTTTCCCGACTTCGTCCTGCTGAGATCTAAATACTCATGTACATTAAAATAAGAATTTATTTTTAAAAGGAATAATACAATTTTTCAGTAGTATATGATGTGGTACAAGGCAATGGCGTACCTCAACTTGAAGAGCAATGGCTCCAGCGACAATTCTAAGAAAATACATTATGTGATATATCATTTTGTACTTCTTAAAATATGAGTAACGTAACTATTTTTAATTTAAATCTGCGTGGAAAGGGTCTGATGGCTTGAACCTTGTTAATCTTCTTGGCTCTTTCTCATCCTCGAACAAAGTTCTTGCCAGTTTTATTTTATTTTTTAAGTCTTGTAACCTCTTCTTTGTACCTGTTGCTGCTGAGAATTAGTTATTTCCACAATATATATATATATATATATTGTAACATGAAAAGTTACACGCAACAATGCGGGCCAGCTTGCGAGTTGCAATTGTCGCAACTCGGGCCAACAATGGAGTCTGGCGAGACTCGAGTCAGTCGTCATGGGGTAGTGAAAGGAGAAGGAGAAAGACCACGCCCTGTAGTGATAATTTTTCTCATGTTCTGAAATGGATTAAAGCTATTAAAATCCACTTTTTTGGTATTTTTATTAAAAAATACCTGGCGCCCAAAAAGCATTTAAAACCCTCGGTTACGGATCGTCTACAATATATATATAAAAATATATGAAAATATGTAATTTGTTGTTAATAAAAGGAATAAAATAGGCAAAAATTGGTATTTCACTATGCAAATTGTTGGAACTTATTAATGTAAATGTATTACACTTGTAATTAATTTTCATTCGAATGTGGTATGTAAAATTAAATTTATGGTATATGGTTTACATATTGTTTTTATAAACAAAAATGTGTTTTTAAAATGGTATTGGAGACTGTAAATAGATGATTGTGTTGCCATGGCAATATTGACGTGAGGTTTAACGAACAGTGTTTTTAGTTTTGAATTCGACTCAAAACTACTGTTGTGGTGACGTTGCTGTATTTTTTGGCAATGTAAACGAACCGTGACCAGTTTGAATTGGACGGTGATGAGATGTAGACGCGTACAGACAGACTTCTGCTGCTGCTAAGATGTACGTGTGACATGATTCAATTTATACAGGTAAATTAATGTTTGACACGTGCATAGAAACTACTGTTGTTCTTCTTTATATATTTTATGAATAATAACTTTGTGTAAGTGTAATATTTACATCTTACAGTTTGAAATGGCCACGGCCCGAAAGCTTCTGAAATAATACACAATTGACAATTTAAAAAGGGTGAGGGAGGGGTTGTTTCTTCTTTTTTTTTTGTTTATTTAATTATCTTTTATTAAGGTTGTTTGAATTGAATTTCAATTGCAATCGGCTTTGACTCTAACGCTCATTACGTACGTAGAAAAAAAACTTAATAATGAATAATTTATGTAATAATAATAATAATAATAATAATTATATAAATCTTTATTATTTGTCCATCCAACTGCAATTGTTTACTTCTTCTTGTCAATCTCAGCGAGATTTACTCTCTGCGCCGAGTTTGCTATCGTCCGCAATATTATCTGTTATACTTCTTATTTATGTCAAATTATCATGTGGCAATCCTTCGAAATCTTGTTTTATTTACCCCCTTGAAGACCGGAAAAAAGTTTCCTTAATTTTTTTTTTGTCCTGCGTGGATTATTAATATATCATGAATACGGTTTGGCTTGGCGTTAATCTTCTAACCTTACACGAAATCCTTTTTTTTGTTTTGTTTTAATTTGAAGAATTGCTTAACCCCTGATATGTTCAAATTCAAACGAGATTAAGTTGTAGGAAAACATACTGTCACGTGAATTGTGGGGAGGGGGAAAGGGGGGAGGAGGATAGATGTCTACCTTTCACGGTGGGAAGAATTTTATCCCGTGAGGACTTGGTAAGCCTTTTTAACTGTCACGCCAAGAGGTTTCGGCGAACCGTGAACTCGGAAACGATTGCTGGAAACTTTATTTTCAGACAATACATTTCCAAAAAAAAATAATAAAAAAAGTTTGTAATATCAATAGAATAGAATAGCATCGCGAAGTGTATTAAGAAAATCTGTTCTCATTTGTATAAATTCCTCTCGGGGTTTCCAACCGGGTCAAAGATTTTAACAGTGACGTTTCGATGGCTTGCCCTTGCCATCATTCTTCAGACTGAAGAGTCAAATTCGGTGAGTGTAAGCATTTATTTATATAGTCTCTTGAGGCAAGTAAGTCTGTGCGAGCACAAACCGCCCTGTGATTGGCTAGATGTGGGCGTCTCTCCCATTGGTCCACTTGCTCGTTCATGCTCTAGTCTCCCGTGGACTCGGCTCCGCGTTCCTCCTCCGGTGAAACAAAGGGTTCCAAGCCATTATTTATTTGACGTAGCAGTATCATAAATAAAGTGTGAAGGGCAACATAAAAATTTAATTTATTATTGTAGAAGAACAGGCGTACCTCCGTATTCGAGGATTTAAATGCTTTTTTGGGCGCCAGGTATTTTTTAATAAAAATACCAAAAAAGTGGATTTTAATAGCTTTAATCCATTTCAGAACATGAGAAAAATTATCACTACAGGGCGTGGTCTTTCTCCTTCTCCTTTCACTACCCCATGACGACTGACTCGAGTCTCGCCAGACTCCATTGTTGGCCCGAGTTGCGACAATTGCAACTCGCAAGCTGGCCCGCATTGTTGCGTGTAACTTTTCGTGTTACATAACAGACATTAAGAACTGTCAAAATAATAAAATAAAATAAAAATAGTAAAAATTAAATCTAAATCTATAAATCTAAATCATGGATCCTAGTGTGTGTGTGTGTGTGTGTGTCCCTGTGTTGTGTTTCTATTCACTTTAGTCTATATACATTTTCTTTTATTAATTTTTTTAAGTTTATTTTGTCTTTAATTATGTACTTTATTTTGTGTTCATTTTTAATCTTTAATGTATGACGTATCCTATTTCCTCAATCGAGGATTAATGGAAACAACAATAAATCGAAATCTATAAATCGAAATCATGGGTCCTAGTGTGTGTGTGTGTCCGTGTTGTGTTTATATTGACTTTTGTCTACATACATTTTCTTTTATTAATTAATTTTAAGTTTATTTTGGCTTTAATTATGTACTTTATTTTCTTCATTTTTAATGTATGACGTATCCATCCTATTTCCTCAATCGAGGATTAATGGAAACACCAACAAATCTAAAATCTTATATTTTAAAGCAATCATGTAATAAAATGAGAGTAGAGTATTTAGTTTTAATTGCCAAGGAATTGCATTGGAGTGGATGTTGATGTTGATGTGACCAGTTTGATGGTGATCATGTCTTGAGTTGCTTGCGAAGGCCGATGGTGCTGTTGTAGGAAGGAAGAGTTGATATCGCTCGGTAAACAAAAGGGACGGAAAGTGTTTCATCCCCGCGTTAGTTTACCCAAGAAAGTGCCAGCCAAAAATCTGTTCCCTCCATAAATAACCGATCCTCCGTGAGCTGATCACGTCCGCATATCCCTACCAGAAAGTGAAATCTACGGAGGTTGTTATTCAATCTCGTTTGGATGGATACAAAGTGGCATATCGATCATCTCCAATACCTCTTCTGTTTTGCTTTATCAGAATATATATATATATATATATATATATATATATATAGCGGATTCCGCGTTCCACCGTATTCTAGGATTTCTAAGTTCCTTTAGGGCGCCAGGTATTTTTCACAAAAAAACACCAAAAATAGATTTTAATAGTTTTAATTCCAAACAGAGCATGAGAAATAATTATATCTGCATGGATGGCCGTGGTCATTCTCTCTCTCTCTCTCTCTCTCTCTCTCTCTCTCGTCGTCCCGCCGACACACAACCTGCTCCTTCCACTACCCCATGACGACTCCCTAAAGTCGCGCCAGACTACATTGTTGGCCCAAGTTGCGTCAGTTCCTCAACAATTGCAACTCGCAAGCTGGCCTGCATTTAAGTTAAGTGTAACTATTCATGTTACAATATATTCCGCGGGAAACCGCCGCCCGCCCCCCCCCCTCCGCCAAGATTATATTTCATCAATGGAACATTTTTTTTAAAAAAAAAGAAAATTCCATTCTTTTCATGTTAAATACCGGACATTATTTTTTTTTAAGAAGAACATTTTTAAGTCCCCCTGGGAAATCCCTGAAGCAGCATCGTGCACAGAGTATTTTTAGTCGCACCGAGAAATTCCTCAAGAAGTTTAACGAAAGTTTAAAATCCCGCCAGAGGACTTCCTTAATGATGCCTGGAGTTTTAATGAAACTCTGGAACCTTAAAAGACTTAAAAGAGGAGTATCTGCTGTGTGTGACGCATGGGCAGTGACTTCTACTAAACATTATATATATATATATATATATACATACATATATATAGTTTTCCCTAATTTAAATTCTATAGATGCTTCAGATTCACTCTATTTAATTTTTGCTACTCATGAAATCGTTACATTTTAGACTTGACTTTTTTTTAAAATAAAAATTTAACCAAAAAAAAACCTGTTTGAGCAGTAATCGAATGAAGGCTTTTTTCCCCGGTGTAATTAATTTACAATGGTGTGGGGTTTTTTTTCTCTCGGGCCTTCGAAACAGGGTGAAAACGTGTGTAATTCCACGACGTTTCGGCACCTGTCATTGCTAGCTGCCATCTTCTCTGGTGAAGTCGGAGAAAAATCTTGCGAAATGTTTTATCTACATTTGAAATTCACACATCACACACCCGTAATAAATTATGTAAATTGATTTTCTTAAAAAATAATTCCGTAGGGCACCAATTTGTTTTGGATTTTTTTTATATAACGCTTCAAATTTTTCGAATGTTTAAATTTATTTCTACAGGAGTAAAAGTGGTCCAGAAAAATAAAAAAAAACACCCCCCGTCAGTCAGTGTTCTTCGTTACATACTGACCTCATGATTAATGTTTTGTGAACCTGCGTATTTTATATATATATATATATATTGTAGAAGATCCGGCGTTCCTCCGTATTCGAGGATTTAAATGCTTTTTGGGCGCCAGGTATTTTTTAATAAAAATACCAAAAAAGTGGATTTTAATAGCTTTAATCCATTTCAGAACATGAGAAAAATTATCACTACAGGGCGTGGTCTTTCTCCTTCTCCTTTCACTACCCCATGACGACTGACTCGAGTCTCGCCAGACTCCATTGTTGGCCCGAGTTGCGACAATTGCAACTCGCAAGCTGCTGGCCCGCATTGTTGCGTGTAACTTTTCATGTTACAATATATTAACGCTTCAACTTTTTATAATGTTTAAATTTATTTCTACAGGAGTTAAAGTGGTCTTGCAAAATGTTTGAGCATTTATTATTATCTACATTTGAAATTCACATAACACACTCGTATTAATTATGTAAATTAATTTTCTTAAAAAATAATTCCGTAGGGCACCAATTTATTTTGGTTTTTCTTTATAACGCTTCAACTTTTTCGAATGTTTAAATTTATTTCTACAGGAGTTAAAGTGGTCCAAAAGGAAAAAAAAACACCCCTCAGTCAGTGTTCTTCGTCACATGCTGACCTCATAATTTGAGAACCTGCGTATTATTCATGGAAGAAAGTCAAGAACGGGAAAATGTCGATCGGTCGCTGGGACTCGAACCCAAGGACCTCCCATATTTTTTCCTCTCTCTCCGGGCGGCACTCTACCGCTGAGCTAATCCGAGCCAACGGCCGAGGACCGATTCAAACCCCTAAGCCAGGCTAACCTACAATTTACTAATCGCATTCAAGACGAAACCTAAATTCTGGGAACTTTGTGAAGAATGGACGTCGTGTAAATTGACCAACGAATGGTGCATGGAATTCAAGCCAAAGGGAAGTAGACATGCTCCAGCAGGAACCTGCAGATAATTTGAAAGAATAGAATGGAAAAAAATATTGACAATTTCCCATTCGTCTTGTCTTTCTTCTTCCAAATTAGTTGAACGCCTCCTATTTCAACTTCAATCGTAGCTTTTCTACTTCCTTTCACGCATTATTTATTACAACTTACTCTTTGTTTAACTTATTTGAGGACATAAGTTATTCCAGCTTAATAAAAATGGGCAAGATTTCCACGTTTTCCAGTAAAAATAAAAATTTTATTATTAAATTTAAAGGGGAACAACACACTTTTTTTTACGAGACTTTAAAATTTACAATAAATAAAAAGACGAACGAAAGATTTCTCGGTGTGAGTAATTCACAAGGTTTGTCTCGTTTAGTTGGTACCATTGCGCACTCTCTTGATATCAATCTGCGGACGATTGGTTCCCTCTGATAATTCTCCTTCCCGACACGTGAAATAAAAAATTTGATTTATTCAAATTTTGTTTTTGCCAATGTTCTTACCTTTACCAGGGTAAAATGCATTAGTCGGCTTAATATTCTCACTTATACGCAGTTATATCGGTAGAATAATAAAATTCCAAAGGAAAGAGAATATAAGTAAGTTTACACCCATTTTAAAATCCGTTAAGGTTTTTTTTAAAAAAAAATAATATTGTGATAAAAAAGAAACTTTAGTAGTAATTTTAAAGATACGCTTAATCTTCTAAGGAAAAATGTCATAAAATTTTAGTTATGTGGGAGAGCTGAAGAATGAGTAACCTTTCTGTACCTTTCCACATCCTCCCTTTTCAATTACCTTCCTATGTTATCAAGGGGGAGTTTCAGGTTCATCCTCGTGTAACCTGTATAATTTTTTTTTTGAATTTTCTTCAAAGGAAATACTTTTAAGAAATTTGAGCTAAACCTATGTTCACCATATTCCGTAGCCCTGTAGTGTATTTTTTTTAAAAAAAGTATATATATTTTTTTGTTACTCTGAACACTCTGTTCTTTTATGATTGACCTTCGACTCAATTCTTGATGAAAATTTTTTAAAAACGTCAATCTGATGATGATGACGACGACGTCTGAAATTTTTTTTGGGAGACTCCTTCTTGTTGTGAGAGACACACATCCTCGAACATTGGAACAGCTTGAACGATTCACCCGTGAGACACGTTGCAACCCGTTCCGTTTCAGTAGAGAAGTTACTTCGAACTTCGCCCTTTCGGTTTGCGTCACGTCATTGACATGACTTTGGCCACATGGAAACCGTCGTAATGTGCTTTGGCCTCTGTTCACGGCGCAACCTTTTCTTACACCGCTCTGTGTCTATATGCAGCGCCCTCTACAGTCCAGTAGTAGAACTATTTCTGCAAAAATAATATCCAAGCATAAAAAATAAATTCCAGGGGGGCCTTTCAGTCCAGCATTTCACCTGTTTTACCTTCCTGTGTCAAACTGTTTCGTGCAGTTGTCGTTTCAAATTACAAAGACGCCATTTTTTTTAAAACGGCAATGTATTAGTTGTTAGTGTAAGTATTTTAATGCCAGGCAAGTACTACAGTACACACTGACATCGGGGGAGTAATACAGGTCGTGCAAGTCCTACGTCCCACCTGAATGACAGTTTAACGCGAATTTTTATTACGGCAACTTGGGAAGGGAAGGGAAGTGGGAATCTGTTTCGAAAATATTGACTCATTGAAATATATATTGCGTTCAGTTTAAGATGTATTGTCGGTAAACTACCACCACCTCATCTATTAAAGTTTAAGAATGATGAAGACCTTGCCTCCGTATGCTTCTCTCCCTCTCCAACGACCTTTCCTTCCTGTCAAACAGTACTCCCCGCTATTTCTGATCTTTGGTTGCTGACGGCGACATGCTGACGGTGTCCTGTGTGGTGTTGCAGGTTGAGATGAAGACGGAGTGACGGTCAACCACGGTGCGCTGAGGGGAATGTAGAGGGCATGGGCTGTACGCCCAGCCAGCTGCAGCAGCGCTACCATGGGGCTGAGGCCATGGACGTGAAGACTGCGCGGCCTTCCACCAACGCAGGTAGGTAATCATCGCCATATATTATTCATCATGAGGTTTTCATCTCGCCCCCCTAATGGTGACGGGAAGGATTTCCGTGTATGGACTTGTCAGATTTTTCATCGTCAGCAAGGGAAAAATTATGGAACTTTTTTTTTCTGGAGCGCAATAAGTGACTGGTTCTTTGAGATGAGAGGGATGCAAACCCGTGATCTGAACGAAACGCTTTCCTGGTGGAAATGTGAACAGCCATGATGATTAAAGTGTGTCAACCCTCCAAAATGTTACGCCAAATGATGATAGAAATTAGTCGCGGTGGTTGAGATGGTTTGAGATGAGAGGGATGCAAACCCGTGATCTGAACGAAACGCTTTCCTGGTGGAAATGTGAACAGCCATGATGATTAAAGTGTGTCAACCCTCCAAAATGTTACGCCAAATGATGATAGAAAATTAGTCGCGACGGTTGAACAGAATCCAGATCAACAGCATTTTTACTTGATCAGAATAGAAGCAAAAAAGAAAAAAAAAATAGGTGTTGATAGAGAGACTTGACACACACACACACACCTCCGACCCAACTTTCTGCAGCAGCGTGCTTTGGCAGTCCACAGTGAAAAGTTTCCGGGTTTTTATCAGGCGGCCTTTTAGTCAGTCGTCCATAACTTTCAAAAATTAATCAAACATTTAAGCACGCTAAAAAATAAATCTCCCGGTCGTTTAAGAGGTAAAAAGGGGAAAAAAGGATCTGGAGCTGGAGCTGGCCCACACACGCACATTAGCCCTATGAAGCTGTTAAAATTGAGTACATATCAGAGGGCCTGAGGCACTTTGAGGGGAGGGGATTACCGCTGAAGTTCAGTTTACAGAGAGGGAAAATTTTTTTTTAGTTTTTTTTTGTGCCCGGAACGAGCCGCGTCAACTTCTGAGTTTTTTTTTCTAATTAACCCCTTTTGTGTCTTGTCACCTTCAGCTTCCCTCACGCCGCTCGCCTTTGATTTCGTACCGCCAAATAACGCATGTAGTTAGGTTTTATCATTACACTATATATATTTTTTAAAAAAAACAATGTTCCAAACAATTGCTTGCGTCGCGATAGTGAAGTGATTTTTTTAATGCTAATTTTGAGATCTTAGATTAATTTTTCGGTGTACTTATTATTAACATCTTTTGATGACAGTGTACGAATCTATTAAAAAATGAAATAACAGGAAAATTTTAATTTGTTCATCAATATTGAAACTACACGAATTATAAATCTGAACGAGTTAATTTACGTTTTAAATGAATCCAGTATAAGTTAAATGGTGGCAGAGATTGATAATAGATAGGTTTCTGCTGGGAGTAACTGTTCACTCCACTCCGCCGTCGTTTTTTTTGGGGGGGGGAGAAAAACACCCCTCCCCTCAAGCCGCGTCAATTTCTGAGGTTTCTTTCTTCTAATTACCCCCTTTTTGTGTCTTGTCACCTTCAGCTTCCCTCACGCCGCTCGCCTTTGATTTCGTACCGCCAAATACCGCATGTAGTTAGGTTTTATCATTACACTATATATATATATATATAAAAAAATACAATTTTCCAAACGATTGCTTGCTCCGCGTGATAGTGAAGTGAATCCTAGATTAATTTTTCGGTGTACTTATTAATTAACATCTTTTGATGACAGTGTACGAATCTATTAAAAAATGAAATAACAGGAAAATTTTAATTTGTTCATCAATATTGAAACTACACGAATTATAAATCTAAAAGGGTTAACTTACGTTTTAAATTAATCCAGTATAATAAGTTAAATGGTGGCAAAGATTGATAAAGAGAGAGAGACAGGGGAATATTAAAAAAAAAATTATTACACTAATTACACTAATAGCCAGCCTGTTTTCTTGAGTATCTATAACAAGCCTTATTTTCATTTCTTACAATGTTTGTCTTACAGATTTATTCTATTTTATTTTATAAATATTTATTATTTTAACAATAATAAAACTAATAAACTAAAACTATAGACAGAAGGGTATAGGGTGAATGGGAGTAGGAGGATTGAAGGGGGGAAAGTGCTGTGAGATCACAGCTGCTGGCGGAATATGGAAGGGAGGGAAGAAAGAGCGGAAGGGAGAGGAAAACTATGTTAAGTCACAGCTGCTGCTTCCATCCTTCTTTTACATTACATTACAGACTGAGCTTTTTTTAACACTTTTTTATAATACTTTTATATATATATACATCAAATATGGAAGTATATTAAAAATATCATATACCGTATCCCCGGTTGCTGTGACGAAACACACCTCAAAGCGTATGCTGCGCCCAAGGTAAATAAATAATAACTTGGAGGACAAGCGTGGAAACCTACTACTAGGTAATTTTTGCTGGTCTATAAAAGCAACGCAATTAATAAGCAGCATTACCGCCTGCAGATAGCGTGCGGCGCGGTGTTTGTTATCCTGAGAATGCAGTTTCATTAATCGCGTGTTATGTTATGTTATGAGCTACCGAGACTTCATGACATCCCGGTACTTATCTCTCTCTCTCTCTTTTTGGGCATGAAATAAATACGGTCCCCTCCCCCCCCCTCCCCGTGACAGTGATACAAGTGTTTACCGTCCTGAAATATACCCCGATTAAACCAGTCTTTTCATACGATTGTTACTCAGCGTAAAATAAAAGCAAAAATAACGTGTCGATTAATTATATCAAATTTATTAAAATCCGTATTTTTGGCAAATCTGCGTTGCCCAAAAAAAATTTTTTTTTTGTTTTTTGGTTGGCGAGGGAAAAAAATTTTTCGTGGGGTGCATTAGTTAGTTTCAGGAATAGATACGGAATAGAAAATTTGTATTAAAAAGACGCCATCTGTAAATTTGTAATATGAAGAAGAAAAAAATAAAAGTTTTCCTTCTTTCTTCTCGTACGTTTTGAAGGAACTTTGCCTGAAAAATTTCGCTTATTTTTTTGTAGTAAGGATTTTCTTCTAGAGTCCTAACTCCAGTTTTTTGTTGTTTTATTTTTTTTTTGGCCCCCTCGATGAGTACCAAAAAGAAAGGAAAAAAACCCAACATGCTGGGGGAAATCCTTTGATGGAAAAACGCTGACCGCTACACCACCGCAGGTCGGTCAGAAATTATTTTTGGAAGGGTGTAAGAATAGTAGCCCGACCTCTACATGATGCATATTTTTTTGCCCCCCTTTCATCCTCTTTACGTGAAACACCGGGTAGGATCCTTTAATAAACTGTAGCCCCGGAGGCCCCCTTAGTCAACACTTTTGATACCTTTTTCTACAATCCAATTCGCCCCCCACCCAACCCCCCTCCATTCCCTTCCTATGCTATTAAAGCAGAGTTTCCTGTTTGCAGAATCACCCTCATGTGTAGCCTGTAATCCGAAAAAGAAAAAAAAAATCTCCATTACAGAAATGGACGCTACAATCAACCAAAAACTTAATAGACATTAGTCAATTGAAATGGAATCCAAATTTTTTATTATTATTATTTGAGAATTAGGTCGACAATTGGAGAATAGCAAAGGCAAAAAAAGGCAAAACCTCGTACTATAAAAGGGCCAAAACAGGTCAAATGAATCTAAGCTGTCAGTCAGTCAGTCGGTCAGTTTCTGAGGATTTTCTTACTCGAGCCGGCTTTGGCGCTAAATGGTTCAAATAGTCGACTTTTTACAAATTTTAATGTCGCATCTTTTGAACCCTGAAATAGATACGTACCTAACATGTACGAAAAATTGAAGCTAAAATTTCTGATTTTTACATTATTTTTTTCTTCTTTCTTTCTTTCTTTCTTTCTTTCTTTCTTTCTTTCTTTCTTTCTTTCTTTCTTTCTTTCTTTCTTTCTTTCTTTCTTTCTTTCTTTCTTTCTTTCTTTCTTTCTTTTCTTTCTTTTCTTTCTTTCTTTCTTTTCTTCTTTCTTTCTTTCTCTTTCTTTCTTTCTTTTCCTTTCTTTCTTTACTTTTCTTTCTTTCTTTGCCTCGTTCATTCTCTTTCTTTTCTTTCTTTCTTTTCTTTCTTTCTTTCTTTCTTTCTTTCTTTCTTCTTTCTTTCTTCTTTCTTTCTCTTTCTTTCTTTCTTCTTTTTCTTTCTTTCTTTCTTTTCTTTTTCTTTCTTTCTTTCTTTCTTTCTTTCTTTCTTTCTTTTCTTCTTTTCTTTTCTTTCTATCTTTCTTTCTTTCTCTTCTTTTCTTTCTTTCTTTTCTTTCTTTTCTTTTTCTTTCTTTTCTTTCTTTCTTTCTTCTTTCTCTTTCTTTTCTTCTTTCTTTCTTTCTTTCTTTCTTTCTTTCTTTCTTTCTGTCTTTCTTTCTTTCTTTCTTTCTTTCTTTCTTTCTTTCTTTCTTTCTTTCTTTCTTTCTTTCTTTCTTTCTTTCTTTCTTTCTTTCTTTCTTCCTTCTTCTTTCAATCCGTTGAGCCTGACGGGGATCCTATTAGACAAATTTTCAGACAGAAATAAAAAAAACATTTTCAGAAACATTTATTTATGATTCATATCCGTATAAATAGCAGTTTTTTTACTTAAAAAAATTTTTGGGGATTTATTTTTTTAAATCGCAGACATTTCAAAAAAAAATTAAGTACTTTATCGTATGGCTAAAAAAAACACTGTGTGTGTGTGTGTTTGTTTTTTCAAAATGTATGACGTTGTAATGAATAAATGTTTAATAATTTTTTTTAAAAAAAACAATGAACTATGAAAATTAAATAATTAGTTTCAATAAATGGCTACTTATTGGATAACAATTTTTATATATATATATATAGAACGAGCATAATTCAAGCTTTTTGGGAAGTAAAAGGAATGTGTTTGAATATTATTATTGTAAGTAATTGTTTTATTATTTTTTTGGGAGCGGGTGGGGGGAGGGGGAAGGAGCGGACCATTGAAGGTTACTTTTCCGAACTGGCGAGTAATTTGAATAAATTTATCGTAATAAATTTAATGTAATTTATTACGTTTGTCCCCATTTAATTTATTTTTTAATATTTTTAATGATGAAATATGTGCGATATTATTATTATTATATTAAAATTATTTTTGACAGGAAAAATTAGTTACCCCGTTTTTTTTTTGTATTTGAAAACGAGTTTCTTTGTGTGTAATACGATTTTAAAGAGAAGATTCGTTTCGCTTGAAGCAATTCATCCGCTCCGTAAAAAAAAAGGGGGGTCCGAGAAAATGTTTGGAAATAATTCACTGGAGCCTGCCTAACTAAATTCGTCTTCTATCATTTCAAATTATGGGATAATCCGTAAGTCCAGATTAAATTGAGGCATAGCTGGACATATTTTAGCTTTCACTAACCGGTTTCAATGTCCCCGTTCGCAAACGTGACGTGAATTAATAATTTTTTTTTCTTTTTCTTTTCTGCTGCTCGTGATTTCTTGTAACTTGGTTCCCTTGAAAGGAAAATTTTTTTCCCCACTTTTATCTAGAATGGAACGAATAGATTCTTAATTTTATTTATTTAAATATTTAAATTACTGATTAAGGTGGTTGGAGGAAAAAATTATATATCCATTTTAGCGACGCAAGACACTTGCCAACGTTACAAAATACTAATTAATACCAAACTTAAAAATATTGTTTTTAAATTTTTTTTTCTCAAAGTTCCGAAAAACAATTACGACGTTTTTCAGAATCTATTAAAATAATTTTTTTACATAAATAAAATAAACCTAATAATAAAAAGTGAACATACATGTGGGTGTAATATCGATCGACTCCTCGTGTAAATTTAATTACAACTTGTATCTACATTGATAATTAAATAATAAATAATTTTTCGAAAATGAAAAAAAATAAAAATAAATCAATTAAGGCCTCATCACTACTCTACTCTTAAAGTTTATTTGTACCGTAGACTACCAAATTTTTTTGTCACATATATTCTCTCTCTTTCTCTCTCTCTTTCTTTCTCTCTTTCTTTCTCTCTTAATTTCAAAGGAGCAATAATATAAATTGTAAGATGCAGAGAATTCAGTGGAACCAATTAAGTGTATGTTCCTAAACACCCTATGAGAGCCTCAAGAAGTACCTCCGCCATTTAACAGTGATTCATTATTGTTTAATAAAAATTCTTGATAAAAAAAACTATTATGGGAACCAATTTTTTTTTTGGCTTATACAGAACCAAATTCTTTACACTAAAAATTGTAGCCCAAATAGAAAGGAATATTTATATGGCGGTCTGACATTTGATTGAATATATATATATATATTTTTTAAGACGAATTCAGCTGATTAATTGAGGTAATAATTCGTAGTTTACTTAATTTAATTTAATTTAATTTCAAAGGAGCAATAAATATAAATTTTTAAGGTGCAGAGAATTTAGTGAAATCAATTAAGTATATTCCATAAACACCCTATGAGAGCCTCAAGAAGTAACTTCACGGCGATTCATTATTGTTTAATCATAAATCTTGTTGATAAAAAAACTATTATAGGAACCCAATTATTATTTTTTCTTCTGTTGTTGTCGTCGTCGTCGTCGTATACAGAACCAAAAATGCTAACACGTCTGAAGATATGTGTCGTATTTTTTAAATAACAGGTGCGTGCGTGCGCGCGCGTCCTATATTTTCGCGTAATCAGTTACGAAATTAGATTAACATATATATATACACTTTCTCTCAGGTTGCCTTTCTGCGGCATTCCCAATTAAATAAACAATAATTCGTGATGATGGAGAAAATAAAATCATGCTGTGATTTTTCCATGTGGACGAGACGGAAAAATTTATTTTTATTTTTTTTTATTTTTTTTTTGGGTAACAGGCTACATGAGGGTGATCCTGAAACAGGCAACTCCCCTTTAATAGCATAGGAAGGGAATTGAAAAGGGGGGGATGCGGAAGGTAGAGCAAGGTAGCCTAGCAAGGGTTGACTAGGGCCCCCCGGGCTATGGTTTAAGGATCCTACCCACGCGGTGTTTCACCTAAAGAGATGCAGGGAAAACCCTAGAAAACCTGCATCAGGTAGGTCGGGCATTGCTGGGTACTATTCTCACGCCCTTCCGAATGACGGGAGACGAGTTTGCTGCTGTGGGGTCGCAGCATTAGCTTAGGTGTATTAATAACAGAGCCATTTATATACAACAGAGAGAGAGAGAGAGAGAGAGAGAGAGAGAGAGAGAGAGAGAGAGAGAGAGAGATAGATAGGGGGGAAGAGGAAAAAAGGTGTCACCTTAATCAAAAATATTACACTTGCAGCATTTATTACCTCATAAAAATCCACGGCCCTTAAATGGTAATGGGATATGCGGTCTCTCTCTTTTTTTTGAACTGGCCACGCGTTTTGGTTTTTTTTATTTTATTTTGGGTATATTAAGGATGGATCCATTTCCTTTCAGCTGGTATCAGTCACATCGAGGCACTTAATTATGACATCTACGGTGGGTTGTTTTTTTTTACAGGCTTAGGAATTATTTGATACTGATTGACCTTTCGACAAACATTTTAATTTCTTAGAGTGTCAGTTTATTTAAATAAACCTTTTTTTTTTCTTTTTTTCCCCCCTACAACCTGATTGGAATTTATTTAAGTTGTGTTCCTTTCAACGCGGCGGGACGACGACAACAACAGGTTGTTGATTCAAACGGTAGATTAATTACGGTCCAGCCGAGCTGAAGTGAAAGTACATCTTATGAGATTTCCTTGGCTTGGTTTTTTTTTAAATAAAATGTTGCTTATTTACACGATTAAGTGAGTCTGTTGGTATTAATTAATGAAGTACTGTGCGATAACTGCGGCAATTAATGTTTTAGTGACAAAAAAAATAAACTGTGTACCTATGGATTTAGGGTTTTTCCTAAATAAATAAATTAATTAATTAAAAAAAATCATCGACACACTCAAATATATAACTTTAGGGTTCCCTTTCAAGTATACATATATATATATATATAAACTAATATTTGTGGTGAATATTTATTTGAATGTCTTTTGACTGTGTCATCTTATTTAAAATAAGGAACCGACTCAGAATCGCTGCACTGAAACTCTTTCGTATGCATAATTTTGTAAATTATAATAACTGTAAAATGTACTGTATTAGGATTTTTTTTAAAAAAATTATTTACAGTAGACGCCGGTTTTTAAAAGAATAAAAACGGTAGTAAAAATTGTCTGTCTATGCGTCGGAAATCTTTATTTATTTTAAATTTATTTTTAACGCTTGGTGCGCTTTTTAGACCGCAATTTGTATTAAATATTCTTAACGTTAGGAAAAAAAATAAACATTGTAACGTATAATCGACAAATGAATTTTTTAACAGGAAAAATTATTTATTACCTGGCTCCAAAAAAAAGAGTAATCTTTGCCTTCACAATTGTATGATTTTTTATTTTTGTTTTTTTTTAAAAAAAAATATATATATATCGCTTAATAGCGCTGATTAACGTGAAAAGAGATTATTAAAACGGAGCACTTATAAAATTCCCAACTCCTGTTTATGATTGCGAATAAATTAGTCTTATCTTGCGACACTATGTTTTCTTTTTTGCATATGTTTTGGAGCATTTCCCCACATACTTCTATTATATTTATGTATGTAACACAGTCCAGTTTTTTTTTTCTAGTCCCTTGGTCCGCTCTTCTTAATTCATTCCTAAACTTAGTCAAGAAGGCTTGATTATCCTTGGGGAAGTGTTTGAAGCGACGCTTGTTGTGGGGTGGGGGAAGATGCCTGAATGTTTTCAGGGGGAAGGATGAGCCGACTAAAGCGTAGAGATGGATGGGGGAGGATCGTCATGGAGTTGTTGGATCGCGGATCGTGGTTCGGGTGGTTGAGAACACTTTTAATGAGGAAGGTTAAACTGCTGTAACATTGAATTGCGAAAATGCGGTATTTTGGTGACATCATTCTACTCGGGCCTGGCATTATTGGAAATAAGCAAAAAAAATAAATAAAATAAAGAGGTAATTACCCTGTCATCGTAATGGACCTTATGTCGACTTCCTCGTGGCAATTTCCTCTTCGTTTTGGTCGTGCTCCATCCAAATAAGACCCGCCTGGTTTAGGACACTTTTCCCAGATTATCCTCGTCTCCTCGGATTTTATGTCCGACAATGTCCATTCATCTGTTCGTCTCCATAATCTACCTCTAATCTCCTCCCGATTCCACCGCTCTCGTCTCACAATCATCCCTTGCCCACATTCACAGGTCTCACTTCACTCATACGGTATTAAATTTATATATATATATATATATATATATATATATATTGCGGATAAACCCACACAAACGAGGCAAAATTCTAAAAAAAAATTGTTGTGTAATGAGGGAATA
>CM067381.1:78926423-78928923 GCA_034510155.1 Eucriotettix oculatus
TCTTTCTTCTCTCTGTCTTTCTTCTCTCTGTCTTTCTTCTCTCTGTCTTTCTTCTCTCTCTTTCTTCTCTCCCTCTCCCTCTCTTTCTCTCTCTTCTCTCTCTTTCTCTCTCTCTTCTCTCTCTTTCTCTCTCTTTCTTCTCTCTCTATATATCTATCTCTTCTTCTCTCTCTTTCTCTCTCTCTATATATCTCTCTTTCTCTCTCTATCTCTCTCTTTCTCTCTCTCTATATCTCTCTCTGTCTCTCTCTATATATCTCTCTGTCTCTCTATCTATATATATCTCTCTGTATCTCTCTATATATCTCTCTGTCTCTCTCTATATATATATCTTTCTCTCTCTCTCTCTCTCTCTCTATATATATATATATATATATATTTTTTGTGTGTGTGTGTAACATGAAAAGTTACACGCAACAATGCGGGCCAGCTTGCGAGTTGCAATTGTCGCAACTCGGGCCAACAATGGAGTCTGGCGAGACTCGAGTCAGTCGTCATGGGGTAGTGAAAGGAGAAGGAAGTGATAGGGAGAAAGACCACGCCCTGTAGTGATAATTTTTCTCATGTTCTGAAATGGATTAAAGCTATTAAAATCCACTATTTTGGTATTTTTATTAAAAAATATCTGGCGCCCAAAAAAGCATTTAAATCCTCGAATACGGAGGAACGCCGGATCTTCTACTATATCTATATAAATCTCTCTGTCTATCTCTCTCTCTCTCTCTCTCTCTCTCTCTCTCTCTCTATATATATATATATATATATATATATATATATATATTTCTCTCCCCTCCAAGTACAAAACTTTGTTTCATAGGCGCGTATAATGCGTAGGATTCCCTGATTAATAGCTTTCATCAATTTAGTTATGGATTGATATACGATCTTAGTGGATGACGACATCAATCACTGTCATAATTTTTACGTAGCTTGTCGAAGGTCGACAAAAAAGAAAATTCTACCTTCTCATAATACAAAGTTACGCAATTATGCACGAACATACCTTTTTGATTATGTGTAAAAGGCTGTTGCAAGGATTAAATTTTAATGAAAATGAAATGACCCTCTCTTCTTTAGGACATCATTATTTTTTTCCCCTTCCTTTTCTGGGATAATTTTATCAAGTTGCATTCTCCATTAATGGCTACTAAAGCTGTTTTCATTCTCTTGAAAGATTGAAACTTTAAGCCGTAGTGGAATTACGGCTCACTTTAAAACCCCGCCATTAAGCCAAGAGAGAGAGAAAACACCTTATTTTCAACTCGTGGAGGGGGAAAGGGGGCAACGGGAGCTGCAACTTCATTCTTCTGTGGTGGGTTTCGTTCGTATTTATATGGCTAGAAACGTTAACATGAGGTGGACGTCGTAATTAAAGCAGATTGAGTCGGTCATCGAAAACGTTCCTGTCGTCGTAGCAGCATTTATTGGTAGAACTAACGTCAATTTATCTCCTTGTGGGTGCGACAGTCCATTAAGTCAGACACGGGTTGACGAGATAAATGATGTAATGTGTCTATTTGCACCCACCCGGGGGGCGTTACCATTACGATATGCATCAGCAGACATGGAAATCTCTTCTGCTCCGTGACAAATGAACCCCAAAAGCTATATGTATACATATAGCCGTGATACCGTAAAACGAATGACGTCATCTGGATGTACGAGATCTCGGGCCGTCGCTTTGAAAGACACTGTTCATACACACTGGCAGTGTTCTCTGCCATTGATGAAGTACTTAACCGTTGGGGTTAGAACTAGAACAAAAAAAAAAGAAAAGAATTATTTCCACTCCGCGCTATTATTACAAAGTGAATTAATTGTCTAGACACCTTGTATTGGGGCGTGATCATGGTCGAAAATGTTAGTCAGGAAAGAGGGGTGTTGATTTCTCTTCACGGGGAATGAGTATGTTAATTATTACCTTTTGGCAAACCGACAGTGTGCCGGGGTATTTTATTTTCACCGGTCAGCCAATTTAGGTTTGAAGTGCAACTTAAGTTAAAAACATTGAATGTGTCAGAATTGGTAACAGTGATTTGCCAAATTCCCGGAATAGACACCAATCTCGGTTTTCCCCTTCACACCGCTGCTGTCACGCCTAACGGGGTGTGAAAGTTAACGCTATTGATCTCATTGAACCACGTAAAAATGCTTTACTATTATTCGCAATTGTCGGCTGGTTTTGGATTATTTTAAAATATCAACCCCGTGCCTTGTGGATGGTGTCGGAAGGTTAATCAGCCAAGGGTTGAGTAAGGCCCCACGGGCATTCCAACACGGGGCGCGATTACAATTAAATATGCAGAGGAAAACCCGTAGCAAATGTGCATCGGGTAGAGTGACTATTGTGGTCCATATTCAGTTTTATTTTTTTATTTTTAGATGTTGAATTACACAGTGTCTTTATCCGTTTTTTAGAAAACGTAACTCGCTATATAAGAACAGCATTCTTGCAAATAAATAATTTTTTTTCGGTCGGTCAGTTTTTGGAATTTGTATT
>CM067381.1:78933923-78974046 GCA_034510155.1 Eucriotettix oculatus
ATTAAACAAGTTCAAATATGAACTGACTAACTCCGTCTACTCTGTTGAAGAATTTATGGAGTTGAATGTATATCATAGGGGTAGATATTTATAATTATGAAAGAACATTATTAGAACACTAATTTTTTTAGTATAGGATGTAAAAATATTTATCAATTTTATATTTTATATATTACAAATTGCATGTCTTCTGTATAGAAGTCAAGAAAATCTTATAATAAGTTAAAAATTAATGAATAGTTACAGTATATTTTAATATTAATAAATCAACCTAACTGTGTGTATAAAAGTCTCTGACTCGTGTTCCACAACATCATCCTTGAAGCTCGTGCTTCTCTATAGGAGGATCTATGGAATATGATTTTTATACTTATAATTAATGAATAGTTACAGTATATTTTAATATTAATAAAGCAACCTAACTGTGTAAAATCTCTGACTCGTGTTCCACAACATCCTTGAAGCTTCTCTATAGGATCTATGGAATATGATTTTTATACTTATAATTAATGAATAGTTACAGTTTATTTTAATATTAATAAAGCAATCTAACTATGTAAAACCTCTGACTCGTGTTCCACAACATCATCCTTGAAGCTTGTGCTTCTCTATAGTAGGATCTATGGAATATGATTTTTATACTTATCCTTAGGTGAAAGCAGCAGCAGCAGCATAATATTGGCTACCAAATTATCATCTGGTGTTGTTGAAGTTCCAAAGTCGCTTTCTGATGCTCGTCTCTCCCCCTATATGAAAATCTCGAGCAACTGAAAACGGCGTGTCACATGTTTTGTACTAATGTATCCAGGGAGAATGAGTATTTATTAACTGTACTTTTTAGAGAGATTTAAATGGCGCTAATTGGGGTTGTAGTTCGCAGTCGTGTCAGGCGCTGACCGACCAGTCCAGGGTCGCCCATATTAAGCCCTGGCAAAGCTTTACTACTCCATTGACAGTCAGCGAGGCTGTCTCTCTTCTCTCTCTCTCTTCTCTCTCTCTCTCTCCCTCGTCCGCATTCCCTGATAATGCAGAGAGAGAGCTTGCTTTCTTATCCGAGGCTCGCGGGGAACTTCACACTGAGCCGTGGACTGCTATGCATGCGTGTCCGCAGATAGGACATTAATAAGCTGCCCTGAATGTGGGTTAGGAATGCAGCAAAGTGTACGGTGACGGGAAGACCGGTTCGGTCAAACTAAAAAATCTCGCTGGAACGGAGAAAATGGGCTGGATATATATTGAAATATACTTTTTTGGGTATAAAGTAATTAATTAATTAATGGAACAAATTATGATCAATTTTAAAATTTTTTATTTATAATATAAAGTGAATACACGGGCTTAATCTCAGGGGATTTTGGGGTCTCTCGAGAGATGGAGTATGCAGCAGCTGAAAATAGAAAGAAAAATTATTTTATATTATTTAATCAGTGCAATGAGCAAGGTTCACAATTTTTTTATAGCTTACCTACAATTACTGGGCCAACAAACATCCACCTCTCGAATGATTGTGCGTCTCTCTGGCGTCTTGCAGGATTTGATCACGTCTGGACACGCCTGCTCTCGTCCGTCCTCTCCTCCACTAGTCTCAATTCTGCATATCTGTTCGGACCACGTCCGTCCTCTCCTCCACTCGTCTTCCTTCTGGGGCTGAGCCACCCATCGCCTTCCCCTTTAAATCTTCCGACGGGAATTCCCCTATTTCACAAAATTTCGGGGTTCCCCACCCTCATTTTTTACACACGCTCGGCGGGACTCTCCCGCGGGGAATCACCATCTTTCAGCCGACTAGCCGTTGTTGTTGGCCGAACTGCGCCTCATAACGCCACAACATCACAAAATTCGCCCTTTTTATCACTATATATATATATATATATATTAAAAAATCTACTTTCCCAAATGCTGAAAAAGTTGGAAAACTTTTTAATATTAAGTTCTTTGCCTTCAATAACATGTAGCTTACAAAAATGGTTAAATTACGATTGCAAAGTGTCATGGCAATTGAATAATCACTCTTGTCGCTTTCAGTTGTCCGTCAGGAACGTGTGTGTGGTGTGTCTCTTCGTCATGTGGAATTGCATTTTCGTTCTGCCATTGATATTTTCCATTTATTTTTTTTGGGGGGGAAAAATTATGTCGTAGCGAAAATTATGCGCGTTCGGGGGATCAAGATGTTGCCCCGTATGTCATCGAATGATCCGCCCTTCGCCTTTTTGTTAGGATTTGGCCATTGAAAATTCCTTGATGTAGACGATAAACGTGTGCAGTAACGAGCCATCGACTGGACTTATGATGGTGGTAATGACGGACTGATCCAAATGATGGGTTGTCAGGCGAGAAGCGCTCAAACTGACCTCTAAAATCGTTCCAATTTCATGTTGAATATAATTATAGGACGGCTGCACGGCTGCGTTTATACGTTTTTTTTATGAATCATAGATTCAAAGGGGGGTTTCAAACGTTCTATCTGAACATGAAATAATGGTTTGTAATAAAATTCAATGAACTATTCTACGCGGCCATGCACTGAATTTCTTGTTTTTTCGTTAATCAATAAAAAAAATTATAGGTATCTTTCCGATATTTTATTACCTCATCCTTTTACAAATATATTCTACAGTATCCAGCCTTTCAAAACAATCCCCTGAGACGATATGCCTCAAGAAAATTTCCAACTTCACTATTAATTACCCTTTTCAAGGACTTTGGTTATTGGGAAATATCCTGTAATATTTGAGCCGCAAGATTTAGCAAGCAACGCCTTTCCTGGACCACTTGCGGTGACCTGGATTTGTACCCAGAGTTTATTTCTCCCTCTCGATCCGCACGCTACTACGCTTAAAAAGAGTTTTATGGCAGGCTGCTGCTGCTGCTGTCAAGATGTAGACACGCGGGTATTTCCTCCAGGAAACAAAAAAAAAGGAAAGAAAGTTTACATTTTATGAGACGTTCATGAAGCAGTGAAATGTGGGGAAAAAACAAAACAAAAAAAAAGATACTGAAAAGGTTTTAAAGTTTCTCTCAGAACGTGATAAATTGATCACTCACGAAAATTGTTGACGATTTTAGCGTTTATAAATTGCTAATTTGATGTTTCCATTTTGCTGTCCGTTACGCTAATAGTCTATTTAGTTAGGTCTATTTTCAAGTGTCCGCCATTTTGTATGCCTCCGATACATATTTTCCTTTAGTCTGGTAAAATATTAATTTATTGAAGTGGACAATTTTTGTAATTACCTAAAATAATGGAAAATAAATATAACAGTGATTCACGAGTCATAAAATGTTATGAGAGTTTATTCATTAAAATTACTTTAAAAAAGTTTAATAAATTACATGAATATATAAAAAATAAAGTAAAGATAAAGCGCACAACGTTTCGTCTCGACAATTAGAATCTATTCAAGTATTACATTTGTGGTAGGGTAATATTTAAAATAAATAAATAAAACTACTTTGTATTCAAGTCTGTTTGTATTAAATATTATATAAATTAAAAATCGAAGGTTTTCCCGGTGTTTATTCATTATATAAATTTACCAACAAAAAAAATTATTAACTGACCAGCTTACGTTTAGAGAACAAAATTAACCATGGTTTATTTACGTTGAAAATTGGCGATTTACCCGTACAGTTTTTCTTTGGAAATTGCGGCTTACCGGTGGCGACGCTCGGCGCTAACACTCGACGTGATCTCGCTCGTCAGCATTTCGACCCGGGCGATGCTCTTGGGGTCCGCCTTCAAAATTCAGACCGGGTAATTCTCGGATCCTCCGGAACCACTGTTTCGTGATCGGTTTACCAAGCTGAGGTGACCCAGTCGTTTGTCAATATTTTTACGTTCCCCTCATTGGACCGTGGGCATAATGTGGGAGCCGTACGCAACCTGAGCAACAAATTCCGCAACTCGCGAGCCCCTGGTCGGGAGCGATTACCTCGTAGTTTCTGAACAACATCAAATTAATGGCGACAGAACAAGAGGAACGAAAAAAAAACCCTGAAACGCCCGTTTCATTGCGTGCGAAATTAGTAATGATGTCGTTAAGATGTTGGTAACAGAGCGCGCCGTTGTTTTACTCTCAGGGTACATTTATTTTATGCTTGAAAACTTATATAAATAGAATTCTCGACCCTCCGGATGGATTAAGCTGAGAAAGCAGCAACAGCTTCAAAGCTGACTGTTTTCATTGCTCTTTGAACCGATGTGTTGCAGACATCAAAGGTTGCATCGCCATTGGCCGCTATAGAACAAAGCCTTTGAAGCGATGAAAAAGAAAAAAAATTATATTGCTGGCTTCTCGTTAAAACTTCATAGTCGATAGGCCTCATTGTATATATAGAGAGAGAGAGAGTCCCGTAGTTCACTACCGGTAAAAGAACTGCCCAATTTGTGATTGATGGGGAACGTACATACAGAAAAGCTCTTCAGTTTGAATCGCAGGGCAGGGGGGGTGGAGGGGGGGTTAATGCATATTGGGGGGTTTTCAATTGTGAAGAGGGGAGGGAGAAAAAAAATGAATGCACCTGACAAAGAAACAGCCCCGTTACCCAAAGCTCTACAGCAAGTATTTTTTGCACTGGTAAAATACTCGAGATACGAATTGCTGAATTATTTTTGCAAGAGCTTGCGTAGAAATGTGTAGAACGGTATCGGTAGTAAAAAAAAAAGGTTGAGTGTTGTGGAAAAGTTTTAATTTTTTAAAATTAGACCAATTTATAAATATTATTTTCCACAAAAATTTAAAAAAAACTTTGAGATACGAATTGCTGAATTTCGATTCGATATTCCTTACTAATACAAGACGTAACCTGTGGAATATTTGAACTGATATTTTTGCAAGGGCTTGCTTGCGTAGAAAAGTGTAGAACGGTATCGGTAGTAAAAAACAAAGGTTGAGTGTTGTGAAAAATTTCCAAATTTTAAAAATTAGACCAAAATTATAAATATTATTTTCCACAAAAATGTAAAATACTCGAGAGACGAATTGCTGAATTATTTTTGCAAGAGCTTGCTTGCGTAGAAATGTGTAGAACGGTATCGGTAGTAAAAAACAAAGGTTGAGTGTTGTGAAAAATTTCCAAATTTTAAAAATTAGACCAATATTATAAATATTATTTTCCACAAAAATGTTTTAAAAAAAACTTGAGATACGAATTGCTGAATTTCGATTCGATATTCCTTACTAATACAAGACGTAACCTGTGGAATATTTGAACTGATATTTTTGCAAGGGCTTGCTTGCGTAGAAATGTGTAGAACGGTATCGGTAGTAAAAAACAAAGGTTGAGTGTTGTGAAAAATTTCCAAATTTTAAAAATTAGACCAAATTATAAATATTATTTTCCACAAAAATGTAAAATACTCGAGAGACGAATTGCTGAAATATTTTTGCAAGGGCTTGCGTAGAAATGTGTAGAACGGTATCGGTATTTTTTTTAAAAAAAAGGTTGAGTGTTGGGAAAAATTTTAAAAATGAGACCAAACTATAACTAATATTTTCCACAAAAATTTGACAGTTCTTGACAGTAATATCAATCACCTAATGGATTGTAGCGCAGTAGAAACCGCGTCCAATTTTTTTCTTTTTTACTGAAACTTAAATAACAAATATTTGGGCATGAGCAAGTCGCTGGCGAAGGAAGGAGGAAGAAGGGGGTGGGGTTGGTTTTTCCGCGCGCCGTCTTGGCGGCTCGGAATCAAAACAAATGGGACTGCGACAGACACTTGGACCATGAAACAAGGGAGATTGTTGGAGAATATCCATCCCTTCCACCTTGGGTAGTAGGTGTCGGATAAGTGGGGATAATGTTTTAAAGAGGCTGGCGGAGACAATTTTTGAACAGATTTTTGCTGGTGATACAAGGCGGTGGCGAGAGGAGATTGGCAGCAGAGTGGTGGAGAGGTATAATAATCCTCCTTATTAATTTGACGTAAGTATCAAAGTTTTAAGAATAAATCCTCCATATTTGAATAATTCCATATTTTAATTTACCTAACCGCGGCGCTTTCCTATTTTTTTTTGAACGATTTCATAGCAACATCCAGTTCTTCTATATCTACGAAATCTACTGCCAGGTTTCAAATCAAGGTGATAATCGCTAAAGGATCATCCCATGTCAAATCACCAGGGGCTTGCCATTCGATCGCCTCTAAATGTCATCAAGTCAGATATTTTTCTTTCTTTCTTTCTTTCTTTCTTTCTTTCTTTCTTTCTTTCTTTCTTTCTTTCTTTCTTTCTTTCTTTCTTTCTTTTCTTTCTTTCTTTCTTTCTTTCTTTCTTTCTTTCTTTCTTTCTTTCTTTCTTTCTTTCTTTCTTTCTTTCTTTCTTTCTTTCTTTCTTTCTTTCTTTCTTTCTTTCTTTCTTTCTTTCTTTCTTTCTTTCTTTCTTTCTTTCTTTCTTTCTTTCTTTTTCTTTCTTTCTTTCTTTCTTTCTTTCTTTCTTTCTTTCTTTCTTTCTTTTTCTTTCTTTCTTTCTTTCTTTCTTTCTTTCTTTCTTTCTTTCTTTCTTTCTTTCTTTCTTTCTTCTTTCTTTCTTTCTTCTTTTCTTTCTTTCTTTCTTTCTTTCTTTCTTTCTTTCTTTTCTTTCTTTCTTTCTTTCTTTCTTTCTTTCTTTCTTTCTTTCTTCTTTCTTTCTTTCTTTCTTTCTTTCTTTCTTTCTTTCTTTCTTTCTTTCTTTCTTTCTTTCTTTCTTTCTTTCTTTCTTTCTTTCTTTCTTTCTTTCTTTCTTTCTTTCTTTCTTTCTTAATTTTGTCGTCTTACACCTTCTCGTGTCGAAGTTTTTTTTATTTTTTGGCAAAGAGAGATCGCCATCATCTAAGATGAGTTTGCTTTATCAAGTGTGCCGGGGCTTTCCCCCCCCCCCCCACTCCCCCCAACAGCACTCAAAGAAGACGTACTGGAAACGTCCGAGCCGTAGGCGGAGGAATCGAACCCCGGTACGAGGCAGTGAGACGACGCTAGCCAACTAGACCTGATTTTCTAATACAGTAACCCCCAAAACACCAAATGAAACGGAGAAAAATATTACAGGTCATCGTACTTTGGTTCCGAGAAACCCAGTGTTCGAAGGTCCATCCATCATCTGGTCACTGTGCATGAGTCGGTGAAAACCAATCTTCGATCTCATAAGGTGTGAAAAATTGGCTTATCGACGCAACATCTTGTGGTAGCGTGTACAATTTGTCAAACTTGTCACAAAATTTAGTCTCGGCAAATTTAGACCCCTTTACACTGGGAGAATCAATTACTAAGCTGCAAAAGATCTGTGTGTGTGCCGAAATATTTTACAACCAAGCATAACAATACCGTATTGATGATTTTAGGACGGCAATGGATGGGACTTTGTGACGGGATCTCTGAAGGGACCAACTTTGCGATCCGCACGTTTCAAAACAAGTCTCTCTTTTTTTTTAGATAACTGTTGTTTAAAACTGGAAAAAAAGATCACTCTATTCGTGACGTCGAAAGTGTACCTTTTATTTATTTTTATTTTTTTGGCTTTGAATATTCTTTGCAAAATAGGTTCGAAGATGGATCTGAACCGACGAAAGTAGATGCAAAATAAAAGTCGCCTCACGCATTTAGTTGTTTAGACTGATTTTATCTCCAGAACTCGATAAGGAGTTACTATATTTTTGTATTAGTAAACTGCTAAAGTAAGCAATATTCAGATTCATTGGTGCCAACAGAAAAAATGCGTCGTTCTACTGAGATTACGAGTGTAACTATTTACACGTTTATTTCGTACGCATTTCGCCATTGATTAGTTGAGTTTTATTCTATTTCGTGTCAGACGCGTGGGTTACCGATTAAGACGGAACGTTTTAAACCAAAAAAAAAAATAAAAATGGCGTGTGTTTTTAGAGTCCGTTTCCTGCAAGCGGTCAGCCTTGCAAAGCCATGCGGTAACGGTACTCCTCGCCTTAAGGGCATGCCTGTGACGTCAGCAAACAATCCCCTCGCTCGCTCGCACAGTGGCCATTGTCCTCGTTGCGCAGCTCTACACCAATTAAGGAACTACCTCCTGGACAAAGAAAACGACCGGAGCCTTCCGTCTGTCTGTCCGTCCCACCTTGGAATCCACTCAAACTAGTTCCAGCGGTCGGAACATTTCAGTACGCGGCCAAACATACTTAATGTGTGTGTGTGTGTGTGTAATTTAAAATGAACCCGGGGGGCGTTAATTAACTTCTATTTTTTTTAAAAAAAGTTTAACGACAGGCATTACAAATCTTAAAGGAACCTAAATTTTTCTAATATTATTTTCCAAATGAATATTTAAAAGTCAATAAGATCTTTACTAATTGTTCTGTATGCAAAATATATTTAATCCAGAAAAATTTCTTCAAGAGACTTAAAACCTTACACAAACAGAGTACTTCCGAAATTTTCATCTTTTAAACCTAAAATATTGTCTGTAAAATTGAAAAAAAAGGTAAATCAGGCGCTTTACATATATATATATATATAAACGGCCGATGAAGAAAGTTAGGAAAGAGGAATATGGAAATTGAATCAAAATTCAAGGAAAATAAATAAATAAATAAATACTCTCAGGTTTTCTGATGGCATTGTGGTATTACGGCGAGTCAGAAGAGAACTTGGAAACCATAATAACGTGATCCTCGAGGAAGTGACAACATGAGGATAAATGGAGGGGGGAAAAACCAAGGTGATGGAGTGTAGTACGGGAAACGTGTAAAAGCAAAAGGTTGTTACATAAGGGCAGCATAATAACTTTGGGATGGTAGATATAAGGAGTAGGATAGCACATGCAAGGGGAGGCTTTCGCAAAAATAAAAAAAAAGAGAGAGAGAGAGAGGATGCGACTTTCAAATTGTTTTCTAGTTTTTTGTTTTCTTTGGTACGATACGTTTTGGTACTCATTTCTGCCTTAATCAGGGTCGTCAGTCTTGAAAGAATTAATATATATTATTTAATAAACACACAATTTATTCGATCAGCATGTTGAGCAAGTTTCGCGGCTTTTAAGAACTTACCCACAATTATTACTGGGCCTACAAACATTCAACTTCACGAATGTTTCCGCGTCTCTCTCTCTCTGGCGTCTTGCAGGGATTTTTTTGTTTTTACACCGATGAACCAGGTCCAACTCATCATTGGCTCTCTCCTGTCTCTCTCCTCGCAACTGCTCGCTTCACTGACTGATCCGTCTTCTCCCCACCTCATCTGCTCTCTGGCACCATCTGTCAGATCCGTCGTCAGTTCTCTCCCCCCAACTCATCTGCCTTTTTGAGCCTCCCAACGGCTCCCTTTTAAAATCTCTGCCCGGGAGTTCCCCGACATCGGTTTTCTCACACAATTCCGGGGGTTCCCCCGCGCCAGCGGTTTATTTAAAAAAATTCCAGGGTTCCCCGAAATCGGTTCTTTTCATAAAATTCCGGGGTTCCCCGCCGGCCATCGGTTTATTTCACAAAAATCCTCGGATACGGAGGAACGACGAATATGCTACTATATTGTAGCCGATCCGTCTTTCCTCCGTATTCGAGGATTTCTTAATTCCTTTAGGGCGCCAGATATAATTTTTCATAAAAAAAGAACACCAAAAATAGATTTTAATAGTTTTAATTCCAATCAGAGCATGAAAAAAAAATTATATCTGCAGGGCCGTGGTCATTCTCTGTCTCTCTCTCTCTCTCTCTCGTCGTCCCGCCGACACAACCTGCTCCTTCCACTACCCCATGACGACTCCCCAAGTCTCGCCAGACTCCATTGTTGGCCCCGGGTTGCGTCACTTCCTCAACAATTGCAACTTCGCAAGCTGGCCTGCATTGTTAAGCGTAACTTTTCATGTTACATGTTTTCATGTTATATATATATATATATATAAACTGTCCTATGTGATTCATCTTAACTAAAGGAAGAGTGAGAGAAACGGTGGCCTGTTACTCAGAACAAAAAAATGTACATAGTAATTAATATATTTTTTTACAATTCTGCCATTTACATACGTATAACTAATATATAAAATTTAAATATAATTTTAGTATCGCGTCTTGTGACCCAAACTTTTTTACACTTGCTTTCTGATGATTTTGACAACATGAAACTGTCTTTTAGCTGGCAGTGCGTTTCTGATACAACCTGTGCACTACGTACAGACTTTACTTTCTAGACTGTTCTCTCTCTCTCTCTCTCTCTCCCCCGCAATTATTTACCGTTTACCGTTACGAGGAATTGAATTTCTTTTTTTTTTAATCTCTGTAACGATACTGTCTGCTGCTGCTGCTGCTGCTCTGCTGTTGTGCATAATGCAGACTCCCTGTTTGTTGTCCGATATCAGCTAATGGCTGTGGCGATGCATCCATCACCCGGAACAAGCGGCTTATCGTTGTTCGACTGAAAATCTTAATGAAGTTGAACGAATCAATATTCGCAAGTATCTCGTCAAGGTCGCGTTGCGATAAGCGGCATCGTATCTGTCCCTGTGATTAAGTCAACATGTTTGCATCAAAGAGCGGCATGTGGCCGACAGATAAAAGGGGGAGGGAGAGGGGAGGGGAGGGCCGCGCCCTCACCTTTACTCTCTTATTAACCGATTCCTTGTTCACACACACACACACACATACCGCTATAATACACATGCTTATGAACCGTACCTATATTTTTACATCCTACAATCTGATTTCATTCCATTTAATTTATTTATTTCATTAACTGGAATCGCTCCTGTATATTTATCACCTGAATGTAATTGTCTTCAGTCTCCGTCTCTACGATTTTGCATTTAAATTATTATTGCACAAACTGTCTGGAAAATTTTTCAGTCTCCGAAATTACAGGAATATAGTGATTGGTTAGTGTATGTATAAATTGGTGTGTGTGGGCGGGGATGGATGGATGATGTGAACAGCAAAGTGTTTTTTCACTTCACGTTGGAAAAAAGGTTATTAATGTAGCTGTAATTTTAAATTTTTTTAAATTTAAAAAAAAAACACACAAAAATTATGCGAATTAAGTGTGGTATCAGTTGTTTTAATAGATAACTATAGATAGGGATATTGCGCTTAATTAATTTTTGCTCAAAACCATTTTTTTTAAGTTTCAAAATCATTTCCAATCAAACTCGTGATTTCCCTTTAACTTAAGTTTAGTTTTGCAAGTTTTCATGATTTTTAGTTTGTTTTTTTAAAAAATTTTTTACTTGCAATATATATATATATATATATACATACATTATACAGTATATCGATCAATATCCAACACTTGAGTTGCACGAAAATTAATTAATTTTCATAATAGTAGTTTCTCGTTTTTTTTTTCAAAATTTTGTCTTTTCCCCCTTGTTCTAAATTATTTACTATTATGTACTAATTTCCGCATAAAATCGTAATATCATAAATTTTAATAGGGGATAGTTGTTAATTAAAATATTTGAAAGAGGGTAATTTTTACATTCTCGTTACTGATATATTCACATTTTTTTTTGCCCCCCCGCGGGGTTAAATTTTGGAATGCGAGTTAATTACTATATTTCACTGCATCGAGGGCTTATTTCGCCTATCATCATCATCATCATCATCATCTTTTTTCTTCTAATCTTGGTTTTTTGGATATCTAGGAATTTTTCTTTTCGTGTTGTTTTTTTTTCTCCTGCTGAATATAATGGATGATGATGTCTTCCATTAATTTCTAACCATGGTTTGTTGCTCGCTGATGTCTGCCATTTTTGCCTAGATTAAAACACTTTTTTTCTTCTTCTTCTTCTTTTAGCCTGTAAATTCTGATCTAAATTTACAAGAATCATGAACTGATTTAATTTTATTATTTTTTTTCTTCTTGACGCACGGGGATAAAAACTATCAGCCGCGAGTTAAACTTGTGAAAGTCCGTTATCGTATTAATTTCTCGAGCCAGAAATTAATTGGCGTTATGAGCTAATAATAATAATTATTTGCCCCCCGGCGTCAACGACAAAATTATTACAAGCGCGCGGAATGTTTACAGAAAAGTGTCTGCGCATACTTGATGCATCAGCAGCCGAGAACTCATTAGGCGAGCCTTAATCGCCATTTTGTTTTTTTAGTTTTTTTTCTTTTGCCGCCGCCGCAGCGACGACGACGACGACGACGACGTCTTGCGGAAACACGTAATGCATTTTCTCCTGGTCGACAGCGAATCGATAGCAAGTGCTCAAGGCTGGCTGTCGGTCGGACTGAAAGCAATTACAGTAATTGTCGCGAGAGAGCGTTTGCATATCATCATTACAGGTAGGATCAGGTGGAAAGGGAGGGAGGGGCGGGAACTAAATTTGTTGGCGAAAAATGTTAAAATATCCCTTTTTGTCTCCCTTGAGGGTTAGGGATGAGGTAAGAAAGAAAGAAAGAAAGAAAGAAAGAAAGAAAGAGAGAGAGAGAGAGAGAGAGAGAGAGAGAGAGACTCGAAAAATTAAACCGTTCCCCTCATATTCATTTAGACCTCGGGTACGATAAAAGCGGCGAGCGGCAAGGAGCAGGTAGTCAGTCATAGCTCACTTCAATGGGTCCGCGGTTTCACACTGGCTACGACAAGGATAAGAAGCGGCAGAGCGGTTCAATTCCAGCCCTATGTTTTATAATAATATTACGGTTTATGCGGTACATTTTTTAAATATAAATAACTTAGAAGAAGAAGAAGAAGAAGAAGAGGAAAAAAGATAAAAAAAATTTGAAAACGGAAAAACTACAATCATAAAATTAATTTTGGGCCAACTCAAGTGTGGATATTGATTTCTATACTGAAAAAAAATGTATATATACGTAGGTAAAAATTTTTAAATAAACTAAAAATCGTGAAAGATTCTTATAAATTGAACAAAAGCCACGATCGATACCCTCTCGTTACAGTAATTTATGTTATTTTCGTAAACCTTCTATATTCATCTTTATTTACGTTGTTGATATTTAGCGATCTTCAATACAACACGACACTGTTATTTATCTTTTTTCGTCGTAACCGTCCATTAAAACAAAAAAATTCGCATCTATTTAAGAGTGTTTTTATATAAATTCAAATTGTAATTCTGTGTGATTATTATTATTATTATTATTATTATTATTATTCAACACATTTTATATTCACAGAAAAAAATTTAATTGAAATTTATATAATTTTTTTCTTTTTTTTTTGGTTTTTACCTGAAGTGGTTAAAAAAAATCTGGACGAAACGTTTTTTTTTATATCAATTCAAAATGTAATTCTGTGTGATTATTTTTATTATTCTACTCATTTTATACTCACAGAAAAAAATTAATAGAAATTTATATAATTTTTTTGTGGTTTTTACCTGAAGTGGTTAAAAAAATCTGGACGAAACGTTGTAGTTATATTTAACTTGTACTGTAAAAAAACAAAATACGACACACACATCGGCTGTTAAATACTTTTGTAAAATAGTGAAAAATGTCAGATAAGGAGTTGCTAAGAAACTACGATTAATTTTTAAAAAATATAATAAAAATAATAAATAAATCGTGACCGAAAAACCCCAGTGAACACGAATTACTTATAAACTGTCAGTCAACGCGTGAGTGAAACTCTCACACGCACTTGAATTTAATGAAGAATAAAATAAAAATAATTCATCATTGATATTGACGGGGAACTGAAACTAGTTAAATTAAATTCCAATTTTTAAAATAAAGAATTTTTTTAATAATTTGACTGGTATAGGAATAGGAATAAGAGATTTATCTTGAGAAGCTAAGAAAACAGTAGAATTTGGCGATATTAACTTAAGATTATCTATGATGTAGGGGTTGACATGTAAGTCAATTATTAGACGAGCTTTTTCAAGTTAAAATAAGGAGACCTGAACCATTAAAATAATGGAATATTAATCTCTAATTTCATCTCTGTATACTCGACGTAAAGTTTCAATGGACGCCAAGGGGAAACAAGGTATTGGAGACTGGAGAAGAGGAGGAGGAGGAGGATAAGTAACTGCTAAGAAAAATATGCCTGACTTTGTTTCTAAAGTAATTAAGTTGGCTTGCAATTCCTACCTTTTAATTAACTTTGAATGTTAACTAATAACCGCTTCGCTCTGTTCCTCGCCTCAACCGGTACTCAGATCGTTTTAGAAAGTAATTGTGTAAAGGTTTCATCGTTTGTGCTCACAATTTCTTATTCAGGCAGACACTGAAATTGAGTTACTGCTAATAATATTAATTGCTCCGCATTTTCTTATTAGAAATATGGTCGGTCTATTTTGCTCAAGTTGGAAGTAAGATTGCATCTAAAACTGATTTACTTGTAGTTTAAGTTATTGCAATTGTTAACGTTTAAAGTAATGACGCATTTAAAATGCGGACAACAACGTCCTTCCAAGAGTTATGCTCAAGTAATCGTAATATTTTCTGTGCATGTTTTTACTTCACAAGTAGTATTAAAATATTTTAAATAGAGGCGAATCCAGTTTTTAATAAACGTGCTTGGTGATATCCATAAATGTCTCAACGTTGATGATAAATCACGCAAGTGGAAACTTCACTTCTTTCGCTCTCTCCCTCTCTCTTTCACCCTCTCACCTCTCTCTTTCACCCTCTCACCTCTCTCTTTCACCCTCTCGCCTCTCTCCCTCTCGCCTCTCTCCCTCTCGCCTCTCTCCCTCTCGCCTCTCTCCCTCTCACCTCCCTCCCTCTCACCTCTCTCCCTCTCACCTCCCTCCCTCTCACCTCTCTCCCTCTCACCTCTCTCCCTCTCACCTCTCTCCCTCTCACCTCTCTCCCTCTCACCTCCCTCCCTCTCCCTCTCTCTCTTTCTCCCACCCTCTCTCTACCTCTCCCTCTCACCTCTCTCCCTCTCCGTCCCTCTCACCTCTCTCCCTCTCCCTCCCTCTCACCTCCCTCTCCCTCTCCCTCCCTCTCCGTCCCTCTCCGTCCCTCTCCGTCCCTCTCCGTCCCTCTCCCTCACTCTCCGTCCCTCTCCCTCACTCTCCGTCCCTCTCCCTCACTCTCCATCCCTCTCCCTCACTCTCCCTCTCCCTCTCACCTGTTCCTCTCACCTCTCTCCCTTTCACCTCTCTCCCACCTCTCACCTCTCCCTCTCACCTCCCTCCCTCTCCCTCATTCTCCCTCCCTCTCTCTTCCTTTCTCTCAAAATTCTACTGGTCAAACATTGGTGTGTGATGTTAAATTAGGTGAATTATTATTATTTTTTAAAAAATATATTGAATGCTACTTTAAAGGGAACTAAATATTTAGCGTAAGGCGAATTACGTGTTCTAACGTTCCGTTTCTAGTAAATCGAATTTTTTTTAACATAATTTACTCGCAACGTGTGCCTCGCCCCCGCCCCGCCCCCCCTCTCCACCGCTTTAAGAGATTTAGAGGGAGGAAAGCAACTTGTCGGAATAATTATTTTAATTTTTTTTGGTTATTTTGCTAAAGAATTTTTTTTTGTTTATAAATAAATATTTTGCAGTCATACGAGTCTTTAATTTTAATATTTTTTAATCCAGTTATAATATTTTAATTTAAAGCACTGTGATTATAAGTTTCAAATGTTAAAAATAATTGAAGACGTAAATTTTTCTTTTTTAAAATTTAACTCTACGAAGGCGATTTCGTAAATGTTTAATTTTAGAAAGGGCTTAAAAAATATATATATTAATTAATTTACTTACACGTAACTTTGCAGTTACTTAAAATGAATTTTGAAGGAAATTTATTATTCGCTAATGCCGACTGACAGTGGGTGGCCTGGTCATCATCATCATCAAGTCTTAACCGCGGCGGGAACAATGAGGTAATTTTCCCTTAAATCCGGTCCCCTCTACCTTATGAGTTTCGCCTTCACGCTTCATAAAAAAAAATTAATTTATGTTTATTAGCATTTATTTCCTGGTGAAATAACTTACAAGTCGTGTTGCGATCTCCCCGCGAGCAGAACTTGGCTAAGCTCCATTTTCAATTAACTCCTAATGAAATGAGCAGAGGCCAAGAGTTACTTATGGTTGGCCACTAACATGACATGCAAGACCGCTCGCTAATGGGCTATGGGGGCTTAGCTCACCACTTTCCCTTAAGAGAGAGAGAGAGAAACGTTATCCAGGTAATAAACTCGACACGTTAAAGATAAAAATACAGATAAATCACGTATAAATACCTTCCTGATTAGAGCGTTGATTAAAAAAATTAACAAGCTAATGAGGCGGAAATAATAAACTCAAGGTACACGAACATTTCTCAAAAAAAGACTGAAAGTAAACATATGCGGTATAAATTATTATTTTTTAGTTGATATCAATACTCAAAAATAAGTCAATGAGTTCCCTATGGATGCATATCTTCAGCAAAATTTATCATATACCGTTTTAAATTAAAAAATTTATGGAAAAAAAATTTTATCTCCAAAATGTACACGGACTATTCCAAATAACAGATAAAACATCAGTCAGTCGTCATCGTCATCCAATCGACTATAAAAGCGTCAGAAATATAATAGATGAAGAAACTCAGGGAAGGGAATGGAAACCAAAAAAAAAGAAAGGTGGGGGAATTAGAAGAGAAGGAAAAAAAGAACTGAAACAAGAGTAGGTGCTTCAGAATTTTTTTTTTTAAAAAAAAAGGGAAAGAAGAAATCGTGAGTAGATTAACAGAGAAAGGAGTAGGAGAGAAGCGGGCACTGTTGAAGGGAGGAATGACCCGGAGCAGTCGACAAAATATGGGAAGGATGGCTCAGGCCAACGGGACGCACGGGATAAGACAAGAAATAACAAAAACGGTCGATGGAAAGACGGTAAATATATATATAAAAAAAATAAAAACAACACGCGCGACAGATGGAAACGATGATGATGATGATGATGAAGTAGTACAGGCGCTTGAAGAATGAGATAGATAGGAAGTGGAAAAGGCAACCGGAGAGGCTCGGCTCCGAGGGGAGTGAGTGCAAAGTGATTGAAGATTTTTCACGGTGAAAAGGGGAAAATAGACGTTACGCAGCTTTATAAGGGGGAAAAAAAAATCAAAGAAACAACATTTGGAGAGAGGAGAAATATTAGAAAAGTGGGAGGGGAAAGGAAAAAAAAGGAAAAAGATGGAAGGAATATCTAGAAAAGCTGTATCGCGCAGTCTTGTCACCGACGCAGAAGGAAGAAAGTTAAACTATGAAATTTCGGGCGTTGGGGCACGTAGCAGCGTGCATGTTTACAGCACTCTGCCAATTTTTTTTTTTTTGGGGGGGGGGGTAACAGGCTACATGATCAATGTCAGGGAGGCGCTGCGGGAGTTTCTCGTAGACGCTTCAGCCCAGAGTGACTGCGGGGCTTACCTGATCATGTCGGGGATGCCTCCTGCACTCTCTCTGGGTATTTTTTTTATCAAAGTTCTCATATGCCGAGACACCTTCACCTATTTTGGGAGGTATATGTACTGGGGTCAAAGACCTTGGGCATATGGTAAGAGTTGTCCGCTGATCCCATTGGATCAGTCGGCCAGCTGCCTCCTGAAACGGGTGGAGACACGGAGAAGGGAATGCTGCTGCGTCCCCACAGCAAACTCGTCTCCCGTCATTCGGAAGGGCGTGAGAATAGTAGCAGCCAATGCCCGACCTACCTGATGCAGGTTTTCTAGGGTTTTCCCTGCATCTCTTTAGGTGAAACACCGGGTAGGATCCTTAAACCATAGCCCGGGGGCCCCTAGTCAACCCTTGGCTACCTTGCTCTACCTTCCGCATCCCCCCTTTTTCAATTCCCTTCCTATGCTATTAAAGGGGAGTTGCCTGTTTCAGGATCACCCTCATGTAGCCTGTTACCCAAAAAAAACAAAAAAAAAGGCTACATGAGGGTGATCCTGAAACAGGCAACGCCCCTTTAATAGCATAGGAAGGGAATTGAGAAAAGGGGGGATGCGGAAGGTAGAGCAAGGTAGCCTAGCAAGGGTTAACTAGGTGGGGCCCCCGGGCTATTGTTTAAGGATCCTACCCGGTGTTTCACCTAAAGAGATGCAGGGAAAACCCTAAAAACCTGCATCAGGTAGGTCGGGGGCTCATTGGGTGGTACTATTCTCACGCCCTTCCCTGTGAATGAAAGGGGAGACGAGTCTGCTGCTGTGGGGACGCAGCATTCCCTTCTCCGTGTCTCCACCAGTTTCAGGAGGGCAGTTGGCCCCCGACTGATCCAATGGGATCAGCGGACAACAACTCTTGCCATGTGCCCAAGGTCTTTGACTCCCCCAGTACTACATATACCTCCCCTAAAATAGGTGAAGGTGTCTCGGCATATGAGAACTTTGATCAAAAAAAATGCCCAGAGAGAGTGCAAGAGGCATTCCCGACATGATCAGGTAAGCCCCGCAGTCACTTTGGGGCTGAAGCAATGCCTGGAGACTCTGCCAATACAGCAATACGTAAATTTAACACTTTACGCGTTGCAGGTCGACGCCGAGAGAAAAAAAAAATCGGATTTTCCTGCTCCAATACCGGAAAAAGATTTTTTTTTTCAAAAAATCGGGTAATTACTTAACCCCCCCTCTTTCCTCGGCCGTGTTTATTCTTGCAGCCATCTGTCGTGCGTGGGTGGAGTAATTAAATCCGGTCGGTCGGCTCAAACTGGTAATAGTTTATTAATATTCATGAGGCTTCGACGTCGTCGGAATAACCAAAACGAATTACGCTCCAGCCGGGGTCCAAAGCAGACTTCCTAAAAGTCGACGATTTCGTCTTCAAGCCGTCGCCACATTATCTACACTCAGTACAATTTTTCGATAATCAACAGTCTTGGTTTTTGAGGAAACGGAAACTAAAAATTTATTTAGTAGTTGCTCGTTTAACGCAAGTTGGCAGCACTTGTTGCGAAGAACAACATCGAGCTGCAACAACAGATTGTTTGGACGACTTTGGTAGTAATTGCAGACCAATATTCCCTAAAATATTTGAAAAAGTAGTCTATAATCACTTAAAATAAATATAATCTGCTTTACCACCTCACAACAATTTGGCTTCAGGAAGAAGGGAAAAAAAATGGAATGGTTTCAACTGACATTGCCATTTTCACTCTCACTCGTGAAATCTTGGAACAACTAAACAAACAAACAAAAAAATAATAATATACCCCCGTTAGGAATTTTTTTTTTTTTTGTGACCTACCTACCTGAAAGTTTTTGATTGTGTCGACCATAATATCCTCCTAAAGAAAATGAAGTTTTATGGAATAACAGGAATTTCATCTTCAACACGTGACTGCAGTCAGCACAGAATTAAACAGTTGTCCGATGATAATCAAGGTAAATTTAAGACTGAAATTATGCTCATTTTTTTTTTGGCTTAGCCACTCACCCCTTCTATTCAATAAAGGAATTTATGGAAGAGTAATTAATTAGTTTATAATAATTTGTAATACAGAAATTTGTTACAAGTATATTTACCTTTTATTCAATAAAATAATGTAATAAATGTGTACACACACACCCTGACCACATTCCACATCCTTGAAGCTTAGCTTCTTATTTACAGGATCTACGGGAATATGATTATTATTATTATTATTCCTATAATTGGTTCTCCTCTTACCTAACAAATTGGGAAAAAGGAGGGTTACATTAAAAGACTCGTAACTCTGGACAAATTATTAACTCAGACTGGGGACAGATAAAGACTGGGGGGTGTTCCACAGGGTTCCATCCTAGGTCCACTGCTCTTCTTAATATACATATGGGGAGTTCCACAGGGTTCCATCCTAGGTCCATTGCTCTTCTTTAATATACACATGAATGACTTACCTAGATCCATAAATTCTTCTTCTTCTAAAACTATACTTTTTGCAGATGATGCTAGTATTTTTGGTAACAAATAAACAAAAATAGTCTGCAAAATGCTGCCAAATGTTACAATAAGCCAAATGCATCACTGTTTCTTTTTCAGTCAATTTGTGATAAAAAAAAACTCACCACTTCAAGGTCAGTTTCAGACAAAGGACGCCAATTTGAACTCAATAAAACTAGCAACGAATAACTGAAGTTGAATTTGAGATATTCTAGACTTATTTCTACGCTGAACAAATGAAAAAGGCGCTGCGGGAGTTTTCTCGCAGTCGCTTCAGCCCAGAGTGACTGCGGGGCTTCCTCACCTGATCATGTCGGGGATGCCTCCTGCACTCTCTCTGGGTACTTTTTATCAAAGTCCTCATATGCCGAGACACCTTCACCTATTTTAGAGGAGGTATATGTACCGGGGTCAAAGACCTTGGGCATATGGCAAGAGTTGTCCTCCGCTGATCCCATTGGATCAGTCGGGGGCCAACTGCCTCCTGAAACTGGTGGAGGAGACACGGAGAAGGGAATGCTGCGACCCCACAGCAGCAAACTCGTCTCCCATCATTCACAGGGAATGGCGTGAGAATAGTACCACCCAATGCCCCCCCCCCGACCTACCTGATGCAGGTTTTCTAGGGTTTTCCCTCCTGCATCTCTTTAGGTGAAACACCACGTGCAGGGTAGGATCTTTAAACCATAGCCCGGGGGCGCTAGTTAACCTTTGCTAGGCTACCTTGCTCTACCTTCCGCATCCCCTCCCCCTTTTCAATTCCCTTCCTATGCTATTAAAGGGGAGTTGCCTGTTTCAGGATCTCTCACCCTCATGTAGCCTGTTAACCAAAAAAAACTGCGTGGTGCTATTTTTTTTTAGCAAATTTACTATGGGCCCAGAAATGGGAAGCTTCCACAAAAGTTCGACGTCAACCAACGGAATACGACTAAAACATCGGCGAAAGTAATTACTTCAAAAGGAAGGGGGGGGGCGGCCCCCCTTTTACCTCTTCTGTTCTGTTATGTCAGTTTCGTTTAAAGGTGTTTCCGAAAAAAACGTAATTGGATACAATGGAATTAACTTTGCGAAGCTCAGAAGGAGGGGGAAAAAAAATTATTATTTGCTTCGCAGCGTTTGTCTCCATTAAAAGAAGAAGTGACGCCATTAGGGATAATCACGTAATTTTCTAAAACCATCTGCTGGACGGTGATGATGATGATGATGGCGGCACCTGATAGATGGTTCATAATTAGGGGGGGTACATGGGGCGGGGGGCAACTGAACATTGTTTTAATTACATTTTTTGCCCCTTTAAGTGTGATAAATGTTTGTTACGTTATTTACGTAACTAATAGCTAGAGATTAATTAACGGGGGGCGGAAAAAAAAGCACAAAAATGTAACGTTGAAAATAATTACATTATAAATCGTTTAAGAGTTTCAACGGGAAAGTGTCACAGCTTAGTTTGTTTTTTAAAAATTTTTTTCAATCGGACCCACGTAACCCTTTCTAATAGATTGAACATCCGGAGATTATCAAACAGCTACAGGAAACTCCCGAGGAGAGTAAAATATTACGTCAGGAAAGTTAGTTCTAAGTTTTTTCTTCTCGTCATTCTAAAGTTAAAAGGGCACCGAACGTACTTCAAACATCATATTATTATTATTATTATTATGTTGACCATAACAAATCATTTCCTTAAACCCCACGTCACGCAGTCACCGCCGCTATTCAGGCACTTGTCGTAACGGGGGAAATCAGAGTTTTATTTTATTATAATAAATTTGTTCCGTTGATGTATTATTTTTGTTTAACTTTTCATGTTTTCCAGTTAGGTTTATCCTTTATTAAAAACATAACAAAATAACAGTTAAGGACAATGTTTCAGGTAACATTTTATATATATATATATATATATATATATCACCTTGTTTCATGTGTGTGTACATAAATATCAAGTTGAAATATTTTAATAATTCTTTTCATCTTTGCAAAACATTATTTACATCTTTTTTTAAAAAAAAGAAACAAAACTGTGACAAATTGTATGTATTTCATACCGATAAAAGGCCAAATTCATTATGTTTAGCATTTTTTTGATTCAAAAATTTAAAGTAGATAAAGGTTTTTTTTTAAAACTGATTAATTTTTTTTTGTAGCGATTGAATATTTTTATTTTTTTTTGATTTCAGGTAAGCTCAGAGACAACAGGTCAGCTTCAAATAAATTTAAAGCGGACTTGGATGATGATGATGAAAATAATCGGGGACCCATTTGGTGAGAACAGAAAGAAAAACAGTAATTGTTTTGAGAAATGGCTTTTATATATATATAAATTAGAATACATTTTTTGAGTGGTTTAAAATTGTGTAACGTTTGAGTTACGTGAATTTGCTAGTATATATATATATATAATCACTGGAAATGTCTTCCTAACTTTCTGATGAAGGGAGGGGGAAGGTGCCTCCGAAAATTTCAAGTACTCTAAACCTCTTCACAAGGTGTCTACCATATATGAACCTCAAGTGAGTCACCTTCTTCTTTCTATCTCTCTGTCCTTTACCCATTAATTATATATATAGTCTAGCCGATCACTGGAAATATCTTCCTAACTTTCTGACGAAGGAAGGGGGAAGGTGCCTCCGAAAATTCAAGTACTCTAAACCTCTTCACAAGGTGTCTATCATCTATGACCCGCAGGTAAGTCACTTCCTTTTTTCTATCCCTCTGTCCTTTACTCATTATATATATATATATAGTCTAGCCGATCACTGAAAATGTCTTCCTAACTTTCTGATGAAGGTGGGGAGGGGGAAGGTGCCTCCGAAAATTCGAGCACTCTAAATTTCAAACAAGGTGTCCACCATCTGTGACCCTCACGTATATATATATATATATATATATATATATTTATATATCCATTAAATTGAAGCTTATAACCAATGAAAGACTTCATTTAAAAAAATTTAAGATTAACAAAAAAAAACTTTCGTGATCTTTTTCTACTGTCTTCAGATTAAGATTTGGCAACACATTTGCGGTAAAATTAGAGAAAATTAAGTTTTCGTAATAGAAAGACTGAGTTAACTTTCAAAAATTTTTCCACTTATGTTCCACAGAAGATCTCTTGTCAAGTTAAAACGTAAAAAGGTTGTCCAAAGTAGGTAAGGAAAACGTTATTTTAAAGACCGAAAGTTTTGAGTAAACTGTCAGTTATTACCTGATGCAGGTTTTCTAGGGTGGTTTTCCCTGCATCATCTCTTTAGGTGAAACACCACCGCGTGCAGGGTAGGATCCTTAAACCATAGCCCCGGGGGCCCCTCTAGTTAACCCTTGGCTACGCTACCTTGCTCTACCTTCCACATCCCCCTCCCTTCCTATGCTATTAAAGGGGAGGAGTTGCCTGTTTCAGGATCTCTCACCCTCATGTAGCCTGTTAACCAAAAAATAAGTAAAATAAATAAATAAATAAAAACTCATGTATTAACAGTGAAAAGAAATTGGGCAAAGACAATAAATATCAGGAGCTCATCCCCCCTTTCCTTTCGGAGTTAAGCGGTGCTTGAAGCAGCCTATTTTAAAATTCACCGCCGTCGCTTGGCTTTGTGCTTTCTCGTCACGGCTGCTATTGTGTCCTCGGATCCTCTTCCTCGCTTTAATTAAAACATAGCGCGCGACCTTCGTCCTCTTTAAATCTTAGTTTCACTTGCTTCACTGTTTCTAACGAAAAGATCCAATTACTAACGAAATGTAAAGTCTTTTCGTCTATTGAGACACGTCATTTTAGATTTAAGATTTAGATTTATTGTTGTTTCCTCCATTAATCCTCGATTGAGGAAAATAGGATGGATACGTCATACATACATTAAAAATTAAAAAAATGAACACAAAAGTAAGGTACATAATTAAAGACAAATAAAACTTAAAATAAAATTAGTAAAAGAAAGTGTATATATAGACAAAAGTCAATATAAACACAAAACACAGGGGGACACACTGGGAAATGCAGACAATCACACACTTTTTTTTAAAACTTTTATCGTACAGATTATCAGTTAGGACGATAACGATACAGTATATATACAATATTAAAAAAGGTATATAATTAACATGATAACGTGAAGATAGGTTAATTCATTTAATTAACCTACTTTAGGAGAATTGGTTGTGTTTATTTATTTTTGCGAGTACCTGGACTTAGGTGGGTGGGTGAGGATTGACAGGATTTATGGAGGATTAATGAGGATGTGGTCATGATGATGGTAGAGTGGGTTAGGGTGATGATCATCGGGGAAGGAAGGAAGGATGAGGTCAATCGGAAGTTTTCTTTTGAGGCTAGTGGAGGAGGTATGTGGAGGAGGATTGTCATGGATTTTTGGGTGGTTGAGTTGCGCGCTTTTGATTAGGTTTGTTATGGGATTTGGAGATTACTACTGAGTTCACATTGGGGAATTTTGATGTTTTTATGGTGCATGACGGAATTTCTTAGGTACCAGCCAGGGAGAGTTTGTGATGGTGCCGTAGTATTATTGTGTTTTGTGTGGTTTGAATGGGTTTTGGCTGTTGTTCCCCATCCATATGGAGAAGGAGGAGGCATAGGACCAGGTGGGTTGTATTATGGAGAGGTACATGGTGCTGCTGGTGGTGGAGACAGGGGATGGATTTTCTGTTTAGGAGGGGGGAGGGGTATATAGAGTTCTGAATTTTAAACAAGCACACACACACACACACTGAGGAACACGCAATGGAGGAGTTTTGAACCACTACTTGGACCAGGAAGGAAACTGTCCTTGCTCCAGCAGCGCCATACATGAAACAAACAAATAAATAAAAGAGCAGAAAAAACTGAATAGAAATTTTAAGATATGTGATGTGTGCTATTTTACAAGGTTGGCAGCAGCAGCAGCAGCTCATTCAACACTTGCAGCAGCAGCAGGAACCTTGATTTAAATAGAATTATGTTATATTATATATATATATATATATATATATATATAGAAAAGGAGTTGATTATTTAAGACAAACCCCTCTTGACCGCGTAAAATTGTTAATTTGGAGCCTGGGGCAGCAGAAATTTGCAAATTTTTTTTGTTGTAAATCTTTTTTTTTTCCCCGTTTTAAAAAATAAAGTACCTCGAATGAATGAGAAAAATTGATATCGACTTAGCAACGTGTAAAAAAAAAATCGTTTCTATGCATCATCGTAATAATCGACATGTAAAAATTCAACTGAAGAAATCTTTTCTTATTATTATCATCAAGTTGGCATTACGAAAAATAATTTGTCCATGGATCCAAAGATTCTCTTGGATTTCAGCACAAATGTGAGTGAAGGAGGAAAAGAGATTTGTCGATAAAAAAAAAACACTACGCCAACAAATTTTTTTCTTTTAAAATATACCCCAGTATATTTATTTACTTATTATTTTTCGAAGCATCGTTTGT
This sequence comes from Eucriotettix oculatus, assembly GCA_034510155.1. Taxonomy (NCBI): domain Eukaryota; kingdom Metazoa; phylum Arthropoda; class Insecta; order Orthoptera; family Tetrigidae; genus Eucriotettix; species Eucriotettix oculatus. The sequence continues at coordinate 78,959,113 of CM067381.1, forward strand.
TTTAATTTAAGAGGAACACTACTTCCTTCTTACCATATTAATGTGTTGAAACCGTGTTAACATTCAACGGAGCCACATTCAATTAATCAGCAGAAGACGTGTGAAAAAAAAACTGCGTGCGACTCGAGATCATCTTTTTTTTTGGTCGGTTTGTCCGTTTGTTTGTTTGTTTGTTTGTTGTTCTTTTTATTTCACACTTGCCTTTGTTTTCCTGTGTTGTAGTCAAGTTATTTTTTTATTTATTTATTTACGCACGCGTTGCGTGTCTCGAGTTTACATCGCAGTTTGTAAGCTTTCGTATCATTCCTGCATATCAAGTACGAAATTATTTAAATGAATGAATGAATGAATGAAGGAAGGAAGGAAGGAACAACCACAACCTGGTCATGCAAATTAATTTACAAATTTTTATGTGCAATTACTGTTCTGTGGAGGGGGAAATAATAATAATAATTTAGTTAGAAAGAAAGGATCGTTCTGTGAATTATTTCGATGCGGATCGAGAAACGCGAAATCAAATCACATTTCCTTCCACATTGTTGTTATTTATATTACTTTTAAGGAAATTTTCGAAAGAGAAACAACAAAAAAAAAACAATCATCATGCGAGAGAAAAAAAAAGAAAATTCAAAATTATTTTTAATATATAAAAATCTTATTATAGGAATGATTCTTAAATTGAAACAAACGATGTTTCGAAAAATAATAAGTAAATAAATATACTGGTATATATTTTTTTTAAAAAAATAGATAGTTGGCGTAGTTTTTTTTATCGACAAATCTCTTTTCCTCCTTCACTCACATTTGTGCTGAAATCCAAGAGAATCTTTGGATCCATGGATAAATTATTTTTGTAATGCCAACTTGATAATAAGAAAAGATTTCTTCAGTTGAAATTTTTACGTGTTGATTATTACGATGATGCATAGAAACGATTTTTTTTTTGCGTTGCTAAGACGATATCGATTTTTCTCATTCATTCGAGGTAATTTTTTTAAATTGGAAAAAAAAAATACAAAAAAATTTCCCCAGGCCCCAAATTATAAAACATCACATTTCTGTTTTGATGATATGAATTACATATTGTAAATAAATTTAATAAAAAAGTTTAATACCAAAAAGGGAGCTTCTCAATTTCCTACATCGACATTAAAATCAAAGGGGAATAGAAAAAGACAGAAATAAATAAATAATAAATCGACACAAATATATTTGACTCTCTGGCGAATATAATATTTTTATTTAAAAAAAATTGATACTTGAGTAATAAACTTTTGTATTAAAATATTCATAAAATAATTAATTTTATTTGTATTATCCGCGGGTTCCAACAAATATTTAATCGCAGAAAGAATTTTGAACGAGGTTTAAATTGCAGGAGACATTTTTTTAGTTACCAGTGGCAATGTAACAACAATTAAGCAGGTATTTTAGAAGAAAGACAAGAATGGAAAAATGTCAACAGGACCAGGTAATCGAACCCAGGACCACGCGACCATTTTTCTTCCCCCCTTCCATTTTTGTCTTTCTTGTAAAATTGACTGGAATTCAATTCCCACATAACGTAAATTTTAAGAAGAGATCATGAAAAAAAAAATTCAAAATTAATTTAATATATAAAAATCTTATTACAGGAATGATTCTTAAATTGAAACAAACAATGTTTCGAAAATAATAAGTAAATAAATATACTGGTATATTTAAAGAAAAAAATAGTTGGCGTAGTTTTTTTATCGACAAATCTCTTTTCCTCCTTCACTCACATTTGTGCTGAAATCCAAGAGAATCTTTGGATCCATGGATAAATTATTTTTGTAATGCCAACTTGATAATAAGAAAAGTATCTTCAGTTGAAATTTTTACGTGTCGATTATTACGATGATGCATAGAAACGATTTTTTTTTTGCGTTGCTAAGTCGATATCGATTTTTCTCATTCATTCGAGGTAATTTTTTTAAAATGGAAAAAAAAAATTACAAAAAAATTTCCCCAGGCCCCAAATTATAAAACATCACATTTCTGTTTTGATGATATGAATTACACATTGTAAATAAATTTAATAAACAAGTTTAATATAAAAAAGGTGGGCTTCTCAATTTCCTACATCGCCATTAAAGTAGAAAAAGACAGAAAAAAAATCGACACAAATATTTGATTCTCTGGTGAATATAATATTTCTTTTTTTCAAAAAAAAAATTATACTTGAGTAATAAACTTTTGTATTTAAATATTCATAAAATAATTAATTTTGTTTAATTATTTGTGGGTTCCAACAAATATTTTTTATCGCAGAAAGGATTTTGAACGAGGTTTAAATTGCGGGAAACATTTTTTTTTTCATAGCAACTGTCTTTAAATGTTGTATAGAAAATAAAGAAAAATTCAATAAACATGCTGGGTAACATAAAATTCACAAAAATTCGTAGCACGGTGAAATTAAAAGATATTTCGTATATGCGTTTGCATGATTTTTTTAAAGAAAAAAAATTCGAAAAATATAGTATCGTAAACTTGAGAACAAAAATTTTTATAAATATAATTTTTTTAATTAACTTTAATAATATTGCTACGTACAGAAATGAAATAAAAAAAACTTTTGTTTTTAATCTGTCTCCGCGTAAATAATAACAAAATTTAATTTATCAATCTTGATTACAAAAAAAAATATTCTTTTATATCCAGAAGCATTCGGAACATTCCACTTAAAAATGCGAAATAAATTGAAACGTTACGGTTATTTTTTAAATAAAATAAAATAAAATATAACTTTTTATTTATTTATGTTTGACATGCAAACCTTTGCACATATTTAAATTTTTTCTACATCTAAATTTACCTTCAGTCATTTAACACACGATATATATTCCTTCAAGTTACTGTTTAGATATTTATTTTACTTTTGGAATCCCGAAATTCACCGTCGTGAAATATACGTTAAAAGGCGGTCCTATTTTAATATTAATAATTCCTCATAACATTCAAGAAACTGTGTTGTTCTTAAATATGAAAATAATTCCCTCTGTGACATTGGAGTCAAATTCAATAAAATGAAAAATTCCATAAATAAATAAAAATAAATTTAAAAAAAATGTCTAAAAATGGCAAAATATTATTTATGATTGATATTGGATTATTTTTAATTTTTTTTTGGAGACTTGTGTTCACACAATTCTATTATAAATTTTTATGTGGAATGGTTTTGGTTAAAATATTTAGGTATTCGTCGATACCGTGTGCTGTTCTTGTAGAGCACCATAATTTGTCGCACCTGAAGAAGTTTCAAACGTGGATCGAAACGTCGTTTTTTTGCTAAATATTTAATTTTTTTGTCAGCCATTTTTTTTGTGTGTGTGTGTGGTGTTTTTTATTTATTTATTATTGAAATGTTGTCAGATTAATATAAGTAGCTCAATAAATTCGGTTGAATGAGCACAATATTGGCGAAAATTTTTAATTGAGGACCGGATGAGTAACAGTTGAATTTTAAATTTCACGCAATTTTAAATAATAACGTTTCGTTTAGAAGTGAAACGTTTATTGCGTTTTCTCGGAGGTAAATGTGATGTGTTGTGCTCGAGCGAAAAGGAATCCACTGAAGCGAAGTCTGCTCCGACAAATTGCCTGCCTCCTTACCGCATGCTAAATAGGCTCTGTTGTCCGTTGCTAATTAGTACCTATAAGGAAAGGAACCGATGTCGTCGCGGATGACTCAGCCCAAGACGGGTTCGTGGCTCCCTCCCTCCTTCCCTCCTTCTGCAAGAGGGAACTAAGCTAAACTAAAAAAGGGAAAATATTAATACAAGACTAATAGAGAACTTGAAAAAAAGCAAACAAAAAAATGGAAGGCTAGCCTAAAAAATTCTAAAAAAAACCACGATGTAAAGAAAAGGGATAAAGGGGGAATAATCAGATTTAAATAAAAAGGAGATGAATAAAGGAAACTACACATTAAAAGAGAAAAAAAAAAAAAAGATAGCAAAGATAACTAAGAAATTAGGAACAGGCAACTAAAGATGGGAGGACTTATACAAAAGAAGGAAAATAATAAACTTCAAAAAAAAAAACTAGAGAGAAAAAACGGAAATAAGATAAGCAGAAACAAAAAAGCAAGAAAAATTATAACTAGCCTATACAAAAACGAAAAAAAACAAATAAATCGCAGACTGAAAAAGCGGTAAAAGAAATACCAGCCACGAGCACCCCCCCCCATGCGTCCTCTCCCCCGCCCCATACTATAAGTTACCGCTCTTACCCAAAACCCGCCACCCACCCGACGACCCCGCGCCAGGACCGCACCCTCACCACCCCCCACCCACCCGCCCGCCCACCACCTGCCCATCTGCCTCGCCGCTCACCCCACGCGACCCCCTCCGACCCGCGTCGCGTCCCCCCTCTCTCCCACTTCACCCAGTACCCCCTCCCTCCCACCCGACCCCCCGCAGCCAGAGATCGCCACTAACACACTACAAGACAGTTTAAGCCCAGACCCCACCTATTCAAAACATAACCCGTAGAACCTCCTATCGATGAACGCTAGCACCAGCTAACACAGGCTGATGACTGAATGAGGTAACACCTACAGAGCAATCAACTATTAATAACGCTACATACCTAAAGCAATAAATACAAACAATACAATAATTCATAACGTATAACATCAAACTTCCATAGATCCTATATAGAGAAGCACAAGCTTCAATGGATGATGTGTTGGTAACAAACGATCAGAGATTTTACATAGTTTATGTTGCTTTATTAAAATTAAAAATATACTGTAACTATTCAATAAATATAGAGTATAAAAATCCTATTCCATATGATACCAATAGAAAGCAAGCACAAGCTTCAAGATGATGTTGTGGAACACAAGTCAGAGATTTTACGTCTGTTAGTTGCTTTAATAATATTAAAAATATACTGTAACTATTCAATTAATTATAAGTATAAAAATCATATTCCATAGATCCTATAGAGAAGCAAGCACAAGCTTCAAGGATGATTATGATGTGGAACGACGAGTCAGAGATTTTACATAGTTAGGTTGCTTCAGTAATATTAAAAATATACTGTAACTATTCATTAATTATAAGTATAAAAATCATATTCCATAGATCCTATAGATAAAGCACTAGCTTCAAAGATGATGATGATTTGGAACGACGAGTCAGAGATTTTACGTAGTTAGGTTGCTTTATTAATATTAATATATAATGTAACTATTCATTAATTATAAGTATAAAAATCATATTCCATAGATCCTATAGATAAAGCACTAGCTTCAAAGATGATGATGATTTGGAACGACGAGTCAGAGATTTTACGTAGTTAGGTTGCTTTATTAATATTAAAAATATACTGTAACTATTCATTAATTATAAGTATAAAAATCATATTCCATAGATCCTATAGATAAAGCACAAGCTTCAAGGATGATGATGATTTGGAACGACGAGTCAGAGATTTTACGTAGTTAGGTTGCTTCAGTTAATATAATATATAATGTAACTATCATTAATTATAAGTATATTAATAAAAATCATTTCATAGATCCTATAGGGAGAAAGCAAGCACAAGCTTCAAGGATGATGATGTAGTGGAATCGACGGATCAGAGATTTTACATAGTTTGGTGCTTATTAATTGTTAAAAATATACTGTAACTATTCATTAATTATAAGTATAAAAATCGTATTCCATAGATCCTATAGATAAGAAGCAAGCACAAGCTTCAAGGATGATGATGTGGAACGCGAGTCAGAGATTTTACATAGTTAGGTCTGCGAAGGACCCCCAGTCTATTCTCAAGCTCGGAAAAAGTTTACTTAATTGAAATGAAAAATAACCCTGACCGCGCTAACGACCAAACCCGCCACCCTTTGTAACCGAGACCAACCGAAGCCCCACCCTGCTACACGCAGACAGGGACAACGGCCTAAAACCCCCCAACCCCGTTGTCCCTACTAATGTACCAAACCAATAAATATATAACCTAAAACAAAAAAAATAACCGTTCACCCCCAACTTAGTACGAACGCAGCCTCCCCGAGACCTCCCAACCGAGGAACCCGCCAACCTCAGACATACGCACCAACCCCAGTCCCAAAACCCCCACGCCCAGAACCCCCAAGACAACCCTATAACCCTAACCCCATTTTTGAACCCGAACCGACAAAACAATAACCGAAAAACCGTCCCAACCACATCCAACACGGAACGCCATCTCACAGAAACCTACCCGACCACATATGACCCCAAACGCTCCGTAAATCTATAACCAAACCTCAAACGCGATACCCACCCGGTGCACCACCCGTTCGATAAGAAACCATTGACCTGGTCCTCAGTAAACCAAATACCGGCCGGACGCAACCCCCACCACCTAGAACCCAACCGTGGAATCCCACACCCATAAACCAACCCGACCGGGCCACCGGTCAACCGAAAACCAAACCACAATCAACCATAAACCCCCTTGCAACCTGTCTAAAACCAGCCCTCGTCGTCCGGTAAGTATATAACCAGGCCACCCAGCAAAACCATCCACCCCCGAAACCTCCCCCAGTACAACCCTCCCTCAAAAACCTGAGTCAAAGTACACCGAATACCCCCCTAGATCGCGTAACCATCGGTAATAAATCCACCAAACCAGACCCCCCCACTCCTCCCAAGTATTGACCAACCGACTCCGAACCCGAACCTGCCCACCGAACCAACCAGCCCACCCGCCATTAAAGATATGTAACCTAAAACAACCCCAAACCCTATGCCGTAATCCCCGGCAACCTAGCTGGCCCCACCGGAAAGTCAACCCGCAGACCCCCATACCCACCACGACAGTCCATACCGGCACCTATAAAGCCACGCTAATGGTTCGAACCTCCAACCAACCTGGGGACCACCAAACCTGACCGGCCCGTGAGGACAACCGGAGTGGGCACCACTCCTCAACCAAGCCTGTTACAACCCTGCCAACAAAACCCGGTCCCGCCCCCACCGACGCTGCCAACCACCTCCAGGCCTGCGGAAGTCTGTGTTGAAGATTAGTGGCCAATAACGCGGAACGATCACACCCCGTTGAACCTTCTCGCCATAACCCTCTACTCCCAAACCCTGACATAGAGCATGACTTTGGGCGTTCTTCGATAGTAGGTTTATGACTTGAATTAAAAAATTAAGAATGAAATGTGTACGCTACAACGAACTACATTTTCGTGGACTAAAATATTGACCCTATTTTATAAAATTCCAGTTCGGCCAAAAGGTAAACTAAAGTTTTACGATTGAAATGATATGACGCTCTTTGTCATGAAATGAACTATTTTTATAAGAAGAAAGAAGAAAAAAAATTTGGCACGTTAAACACAGCCTGACGCGCGATCAGAAGGTTCAGAACTGACGCGACTCGAGTTTTGTATTTATAAACTACAAGGTGGTCGTAAACTCTGTAACCATTTCCCCCCTTTTAGCAGCGATCGACGAATAGGTTAAATATTTATTTTCGCGTTGTTTTACCGTTGAAAATAATTTTTCTAACGATGACGAAGCTCAACGTCGCATGAAATTCACTTGCTGGAATTTTGTGTTTGCAAAAATTGCCCACCTTTCACTGTATTGTATTTTTTTTTTGCGATTGACTGGATACGTAATTTCAGTGGACAACGATTTTTAACGGTTTGAATTTCTAAAATGGTGACACGACGATGGATGAATCTTTTATTATGTCCTGTAACAGTTCCGACTCACTTCTGACGGTATCGTTACAGAGAAATAGCTTCTCGTGGTGTCACTTCAACACTAAGCTTTGTTACGGCAACTTGGTAGTTTAAGGCCTGTCTTGGTAAAACTTACAAGGAAGGGATGTGAACTAAAAGGTAAAGGGCGACTAGGGCTAGGGTGTGGAAGGGACAGACACGCTACAGACAAGAAGAGAAACAAACAGCTAGGCTACTACACATCTTCTCTACAGAGCCTGCTTTTGCAGGTCAAAAAAAACCACCTTGGCAGGGGGAATCCGAGATAGAATGAGGAGGAGTGATCAACCTGTTTAAATTACAAGCAAGGAACCCAAAAAAAACACACAGAGACGTTGGAAGAAAATACTCATTCCTAAAATAGGACAATTAATAATGACTGGTGGAACAATCTGCCCCTGCAGGAGTGTTTTTTTTGGGGGGGGAAGAACTTCCTCTAACAGAAACGAAAATTTCAGACTCAATCTAAGTTTAGTGTAGTGTAGTGATCAGTGACGTCATCAGTGCTGCCAAATCTCTAAAAATATACTACAGTGAATTATATTTCCAGTTTTTTGTTCTGTTTCTTTTTTTCAGGCAAAAACAATACTATTCTTTTTTTAAAAAAAGAAGATAATTCATTCCTAATAATATGATCCGACACTTATTTATTTGTATTGAATATAATTATACTTTCAACTATAGGTTAAAATATGGTCCTTACGAACCAGTTTATTAATTATTGTTTAATTTCCATGTATCTGCCACTCTATTTGTAATTTAATAAATAAATACATACATACATACTTCGAAAAGAATATTCCTGATTTGAACTAAATTGACAAAGTCGTTTAATGTTCTCCAGTTACATTGAGCTTCTAAATGAAGTCATTACAACGCGCTCTGGGTATTGCATTCATTTTTCCCAACTCTTCTCGATCTTAATCCTTTTCCTGAATAATTTATTTATTTTTTTTCCTTCCCTCGACCTTCTATCATATTTTCAAAATCTCAACCGTTACCCTTTCTAGAAAATTTTAGTTTTTCCTTTTAATTACGTTATTCTTTTATTATTATTGTTAAGATATTTTTTTAATTTTAATAATATATTTGTGTCATTTACACTTTTTATAAATTTTAACATTCGACAATTTTTAAATCATTTTTCCCTAAGGTGTTTTCAGTAATTTGGAGAATTTTTTTTTCATTCTGTTCTTGAGAAAAATCCATAATTTTTAATCAGTATTATTATTTTTTATGTTACAGATCAACATATTTTACCATTTCGTCCATTATTACCGAGTAACTTTTTATTTTACTTTTTTTAATATATATTAATTGAAAAAAAAATGATGATACTTAAGCGTGTAAGATAACTGTAAATAATTTTCGTTTCGGGTGTTATTTATATTGTATTCATCGGCTGAAAATGTTTTTTTTGTCTGATAAAATTGTAATGTCTCCTTCTAAGAAAATATTCTGCTGAACGTCCAGTTAAGGTGCAAAAGTTATTTTCTGTTGTGTTTATTAACCTGCCGTAGTTAGCAGCTGTTTTACGGGTGACCATGATTTACTACTGCCTTGTATATCTTTCGAGACGTTGGTCTTGCAGAAGAAGAAGCAGATGATCATCATAATCCATATCCATACGAGTTTCCATCTGCGCCCTTTAAACCAGTTATTCCATCTTAACCGCGATCTTAATGTGACGGGCAAATTAGGACTTACAACTACTTTGTGGGTAACTATAAAAAAAGGGGGAAATGTAACTACGTGCAAGGTAATCTAATTGGATTAAGCTGTTCCCGGGGGAAAGCAACTTTCTAAGTATATTGGTTCGCAAAAGTTAAATAACCATACACGTCACAGTGTGACCCGCAAAAGAAATTATTTGAGGGACTCACACGCACAGTTTATTCTTAGCGATAAACTCTAGGAAGATAAACTGGTGTCGTAATGATGATGACAAAGAAAGATATCAAATTAATAAACCATATAACAAAGAGAGAGAGAGAGTGTGTGTGGTTAAATGTTCATTCGTAACAAAGTTAATAAGATACTAGAATATTTAGCCTGAGAAAGGTGCTTGAGACAAATACTGTTTATGATTAAAAATAGAAATTAAAAAAAACTAAGTAAGGCATTTGATACAGAAATAGCGTACAAATATGGCAAAAATAGTAAATAAAAGTTTTGACTGTGAAGGATTTATTTTTTTGATTTTGTTGTTTCTTCCTTTTTCTCTCTCGTCTCCTAACCTCCAGTTAACAGTCTTATTTATCACTAAATTTTTAGTTAACAGCATTGTTTTTTTTGGGGGGATAACAGACTACATGAGTTTGATCCTGGAAAAGCCTGAATAGTATAGAAAGGGAATTGAAAAGTAGGGATGTGGAAAGCAGAGCAAGGTAGCCAACGGTCGACTACGTTCCCCCGGAGTATAAATTAAGTATCCTACCCGGAGTGAGTACGAGACATTCCCAACGCAGTCCAGTGATCGCCGCAGTCAATCGGGAGAGAAAAATATCTGCGAGAGAAAACTGTTTTTATATATTTTTAATGAACAGGCTACGTGAGGGTGATCCTGAAAAAGGGCAGCTCGCCTTTAATAACATAGGAAGGGAAATCCCTTCTGCTTCTCTGCACCAGTTTTTTTTTCGGAGTCGTGTAAGAGACGATTCTCGGTGGTAACGGCGGACTCTGGAGTCTTTTGGAGTCAACACTCCGAATAACATCATCCGTCCTCCTTGCTCCAACTTCCATTGAGTGACATCCAATCTTTTCCAACAGCACCCGTGTTCAGGGTGTTTTCTCTTAACCAAACATGGTCAATCGCTGCCTTCAAATTCTGGATATTTTCAATTCCTTTCTCCAGCATGATGCCTCACGTCAAATGTTGTTGTTTTTTTAGCAGAACCAAGAATCGGGGCAATTCTGCGCAAACCAAAGTTGTTATTTTTTAGTAATTTTCCCCCGATTCTTGGTTCTGCGCAAACCAAAGTTATTTTTTAGGTACTTTTCCCCCGATTCTTGGTTCTGCGCAAACCAAAGTTATTTTTTAGGTACTTTTCCCCCGATTCTTGGTTCTGCGCAAACCAAAGTTATTTTTTAGTTAGTATAAAAATATCTTTGGTTTGCGCAGCACCAAAGAATCGGGGGAAAGTTACTAAAAAAATAACAACTTTGGTTTGCGCAGAACCAAAGAATCGGGGGGAAAAGTTACTAAAAAAATAACAACTTTGGTTTGCGCCCATTGAAAATTCCTTTCCCTTTCTGTCCGTGCTTTATGACGCCCCATAAATTCCCATTAATGCATTCTAATTAAATTCCAAAAAAAAAAATTAAATACTCAAAACTGTAAAGTAAGCAAGCTGTCAGTTCCTGAGAACTTTGCCTTGGCCGACAGATAGCGGTAATAGGTTTTGTTTTTATTCATAACATCTGGACCGTGCAAGAGACAATTTATATATTAAAATTCCCGTTTTAATTCTTAAAATTTTCGTCGATATACGTTGAGCTGCTTGAACGTCTTTCCAGGACAGACAGACAGACAGACAGACAGACAGACGTGTGAAAACTTTAAAAAGCAATCTGTTTATGATTTGTCGTCGTGTAAAGCAAAAATAATTTAGTTTTTGTTATTTACGTATACAGCAGCAGGACGGAAGACGGAGAATGGCTTTGGTGGTGGTGGGGCCGAGTAGGCGGGAAACGTCACCGTCTGCAACATTGTTGGCTGCAACATTGTTGATGGCCTGGAGTAGAGATTAGATTGGAGCAGTTGTTGTTGCAGGGAGGTTGCCAGAGGGAGAAGGAGAGAGACGCTAGGGAGAGACGAAGCAGTGGCAGAACAAGGCGACATGTATAAAATTTAGTTTCTGCACGTTGCGAGAAAGGAGATTCATTTGGTGGGAGAACAGAAAATAAAAAGACAACATTTGATGGTGAAGGAAGGAGAGGCGCTAGAGAATCTTAATATGAAGAAGACGTGACCCAGCAAAGGAACAACCGGCATACGAACAAAAACGAAGAACGACGTCATCTGGTAACGGCAATTTACCTCGGTTTTTCCACACAAACCATTCTCGTCTGATTCGCGACTTTAATTTTCAACTATATATATATCGCTCGTCACCCGGGATCAGCCGCCATTTAAGAAGCTGCGTAGAGTATTATTATTTTTGCTTTTACCGACTGAGCTAAATGATTAAATTGATATCGTAAATTTATATGTTTTCCACTATAACTTATTTTGAGTTATATTTTTAATAATAATAAATACATTATTATTATTATTATTATTGTTCGTTTGATTGTACAACAATATATTTTTGATGGTGTAACCAACGAACACCACACACGTAACTGGTAAAAATGTCGGATAACGAGTGGCCTTCAATTTTATTTATTGGTGTCGACGGTTAAAATGGCCATTTTGCGCTGAAGAAGACGACGACGACGACGTGTTTTCTTTTTTTCTTTTTTTTGCAACTTGTACGGCTCCGCCGTTTTCATCGCCGGATTTACTGCACTTGGTTTTGTTGTATAATAATCGCTGCGTCAGCCGTTGAGAAGCGTATCCCGCTGCGAAGATGCTGCTGCTGGAGAGCTGGAACTAAGCTGACGGATTACGTCGTCGCACTGTGCTGATGATATCCGAGAGATTACACTGGAGGGGGGGAGGGTTTATTATTATTATTATTATTTGGGTTACGCGCAAGGAGAGCGAGTGCACAGTGATCAAGCTCGGTCATGGCCGGATGCTGGATGCTGGATGCTGCTGACTGAAACAGAGCAGACGCCAGCAAAGATGAAAGCGCGGACCTTCAAAGAAACTCTTAAAACCCACTCGGCCCCAGTGACACCCACCCAACACCCGAAATACTGACTGACCCTCGGGACCCTGAGTCACTAGTCGCTCTGATCCTTTCTAACAGACTGTTTATTAAGGGGAAAAAATTTTTCTCACAACAGCGCAACAGTGACGAATAATTTCTAATTTATTTCCTTGGACGCTTACTTTGCTCAAAATACCCTGAATAATGTATTCAGTAGTCCTATTGACTGGTCTGGTGCTCAAACCCCTCGTTGCTAACCTATCTTGCGCAAGCCTTTTCATTCCATTGTAACCGGCACAACGCGCATCCTCACCAAAAATCTACTTTGCGTATATTCCATCCTTGGCCTCCCTCCCTGTAGACCACTCTCCTTCAATCTCCTCTCTCCATCCACTGCAAAATCTCTCCAATCTTCTCTCTCTATCTCCTCTCTCCATCCACTTCACGATCTCTCCAAAATCTCCTCCAAAAATTGTTTTTTTTTTTTTAAATGGGCCAAAGGCCCCAAGGGCGGTGCCCCCTGAAAGCTCGCACCGCCCGCATGGGGGTCTACCATATTCTACACCCCCTCTGCACGTGCTGTTAGTACACTAACTGGAACACAAGGATCGGGATTTTGTGTTTGATCCGCACCTGAGGGCATAATACCCTTTAATACGGTCGTTCACGGAGATAGATTGTGAGAGAGACAGAATGAAGAGCGTAGGGCTGAGGGAAAAAAAGTGCCGATAATTTGACCAGAAGGGTCGCCTTACCGGGAAAAAAACCTCAGCGATAGTAAGAAGGGTTGAAGGGCACAAGAAGCTAGTATACTGCTCCTGTGCGACAGCAACATGCGTTTGGTAATTTTTGGTAGGATGTTGTTAGTAGTTGGGCTTGGGTTTAATGCGCGTCGATCCACTTCTTCTCCTTCACGTCTGGATCGCCGAGCATGTCCTGTAACAGCAGTCCGTTAGAAAGCGTGGTCAGTAGATTATGTAAAGACAATCATTAAGTGTTGGGTTCGAGGAGGAGGTGCTTGGGGCGTCTGTATTTGGTGTCGCGGGTGTGACTCGGAAAATTGTCTCCGCCAGCCTCTTTAAAGCCTTGTCCCCACTTATCCGACACCTATCACTAAGGTGGCAGGGATGGATATCCTCCAATCATATCCCTTGTTTCTTTTGGGGAAAATACTCCACCCGGTCACCAAATTCCCAGGCAGATTAAGACATTCCGAAACGGCGACGTTGGTCCAGGTGTCAGTCGCAGCCCCTTTTGTTGTTTATTCCGAAAGGCGAGACGGCGGGCGGAAAAACCAACCCCTTCTTCCTAGCAAACAACTTGCTCATGCCGGAATATTTGCTATTTAAGTTCCCGAAAATTATAATAAAAATTTGGACGCGGGTTCTACTGCGCTACAATATATATATATATATATATATATATATACCTTCTCGAGATGGTTGAGGAGCGCAGTTGCCGACATGCTCCAGAGCCGCAAATTGCAAGGTGGGGGTGGAGGACGGAGGAGGGGGCAAGAGGGGGGTAGGGGGGGCCCGGCGATGTGATTTGCGAAGGTGCCTCCGCGCACTCGAGATGGAGAGACGGTAGGTACATCATGCAGGCTCCCGGCTTCATCCCATAAAGCTTTTCGAAATAAACTGCAGTCGTAAAGTCGCCCTGCCCTGGCCTGTTGCACAATGCTGGCAGGGGGCCAGGTAGGGGGTGGCATTAGTCACTGCTCCAGCTCCAGCTCCAGCTATGTGGTCGTGTTTCCACACACACCTTAATACCTGCTTTATTACACACTCGCCCGCTCCTCCCCCAGCTTCAGATACTGCATGGCCCAATAAAACACCACCACTGCGCTATTCAAATGACATTAAAATTAGGGGCAGGCGAGAGGAGAAAACTATTCTTAATCACAGGAGTGGAACCGTAAAATATTAAAAAAAATATGATGATGATGTGTGACGCCGTTATTCAAATGTAGCTCGGACGTTCAAATTTCAGTTTCATTATCCCGGGGGCATGGGAAAGCAAGAAATATGCAGCCGAGTGGAATTTCTGAAATAGATTTGAATTTCAATGAGGGAAAAAAATAATCTTTATATATTAAAATATGAATGAAATAAAAAAAATGTTGCAGCGGGGGGGTGGGGGGGGGGGGGGGGGGGTTGGGGGGGGGTGGGGGTAAGGTCTAGTACCTTGCCTAAAAAGCAATAAGGACCAACAAGACCCAGAGGTCAACAGTTAAATAAAGGGGGGAATTAATATTTAAAGCATATAATTAATAACTATCAAAACAATTGGGGGGGGGGGGGGGGGGGATTTAACTAATAATATAAAAATAGAAATAAAATAAAGAATTTGGGATAGTATGATTAG